>JACCGJ010024414.1:0-108653 GCA_013407085.1 Atriophallophorus winterbourni
CAGGCGGCCATACGCGTAACTTATAAGAAGGGGAAGACTATCCGTTCGGTTCTGATGCACCTCAAGGATAAGACGCCTTTGTCTAGCGTTACGAACAGCATCTACAGAATCAACTGTAAGGACTGTTCGGGTGTTTACATAGGGCAGACTTCCTGGGAAATTCACACTAGAATCGAAGAACACCGAAAGCGTGTTCGGAGACAGCCCCGGGATGCGAGGGAATATCAATCCCTTATTCGTGATTCCGCCTTGGCGGAAGGGCACGTTTTAGATACGGGCCACAGCGTCGTCTAGACAATGTAGGCAATATGAGAGCGGTATCTAAAACGTATAGCGAACGCCTACATGCGGAGGCGGCGAAATTGCCAGCAGGTCGACTGGCGGTCAATACGTGGAGGGGCAGAAATCTCACCATCTGGCGCTCAAGCAACTGAGGCGAAAGGAAATAATAATTTTTATAACCTTTATACCTACTAGTTCTAGATTGTTGTTTTACTTCAAACAGCTGACCTAGCCATGTTAGGTATGTTACTTTTACGTATGTGGGCCGCTTTGTCAAGACCTTGGACCGTGCACTGTATCAGATGGACGTTGGATACACACTGTGTGGAAAATCGGCACTGATCCTGGTTCATCCCACGAGACGTGACACACGGTGTCGCTACTATAGGCTGTTTAGCGGTAAGTCAAATAAAGTGGTGGTGGGTTGACTGCTACTTAACATGTTCCCTGTTCCTGACTCTCACCTTGGTCTGACGAAGATTCTGTGGTCAGAGTGAAACGTTACCCAAAAAAACTTACTCTAACCGATTGGACACAAATTTTTTGCCTTATGAATACACGATCGGGTCCCAAACATTTTCAATCGATTGCAAAAAATTCATTATTGTTGAATTTTGTGCACGTTGTGATCTTCAAATCAACCGAATATATAGTACATGTTAATTGACCTGAAATATTCGGAATATTTTGGACCGTTTTGCCGCTCAGTATATTCTCGGAAATTTTCGTCAATTCTTCTGCAACGTCAGATAGATTTTATTGAATTGTATTATTAGATGTGTAACTACTCACCAGTAATATCTACCTTGAAACGTCACTGATTCGATTGAGCCAGAACTCACTGCAAGCGATGGAATCGAGTTCAATCATACGGTAAATATCTTTTACGGATATTTAAACCAACAGAAGGCTTTTGGGTAACGAATAGGCCCCTGACTACTTTAACTGTCAGATAATCAGACTTTTACTGACATTAAATAAATTAGCTCTCTCAAATTACCTGTTTACTTCTATTATTATAGACCAAAAGTCAAATCTTTCAAAAAAGATGTTGTTTTGGCCTACTACTTTATATGTGGACCATAGATGTACATCCGAAGAGGATTATTTTTTCATGCTTCAAAGATTTCTGAATGACTAAACAGTCCGAATCGGGAGTGACAATCTCTCCCGCAGCGCTCTCCGCGATAGGCAATACTCCGTAGATTGGCGTCAGTTGCACACCGGCAGTGCGATCTGCGTTAGGCAGCCACGAGCAGTATTTGCTTTTCGCCACAATGCCTTTAAATTGAACGTTCAAAAAGAAGTTATTCTCAACCAGTGGGTTCAGCGCCATGATCTTTCATACGTTTTTTGCAACAGCGTTTGAACCGTAATTCCGGTCTGCCCAAAGAACGACCTTCTTTTTTAAACTCACCATAGAGTAAATCTTTTGAAATAATAACATTTTCCACTCCGTACACATGGCCCAGCCACCGTAGGTGGCGCTGTTGTAGTAGGGTAGACATACTTAGTAGACCAGCTTTAGAAAGCACCTCAGAATTAGTCACTTTGTCTATCCCCGATATGTTCAATATACGATGGATGCTCCATAGAAGATGAGCATTCAGCTTTCGTTCGTGTCTTGCAGGGATGGTCCAGGTTTCATTGCCGTACAGTAGAGTATTTAGCTGTATACCATCATTTTTATCTTTACAGTCAAATTGCGGTTACCCTAAACACAAGAGTTCAATCGGGACAAAATGACCGGAGCTGTGCGAATCCGCTTATCAATCTCCGTATCCAGCGAAAGGTTATCCGCAATGGATGAACCAAGATTTGTGAAATGAAGAACTGGTTCAAGATGAGAGTTTCAAACAGCGATGATGAAAGGCGATACTCTCCCTCGACCAAGCACTTTGGTTTTGCTTATGCTGATTGTCAGCCCAAAGTCACTGTATGCTGACGTAAAACAATCCATCATTTACTGGAGGTATTCTTGGGAGGGATCAATAATGGCTGTATCTTTGGCGAACATCAGGTCACGGATAAGGACATATCGTTACTTGATTTGTGCCCCCAACTGGTTCAGGATGAAAAGCTTGTAATCACTTCGCATGCATAGATAAATACTTGCTGTTCTCGTCTTAAAAGTGTGCTTGAGAAGTAGACGAAAGAAAATGCCGAACGGCGTGGGAGCAATAAAACATACTTGTTTGGCGCTTCAGCGAAGTTCAAAAGCTTCTGAACTGCAACTGTTAAATTATTTAGTGAATGAATGCATGAGGATGAATGTTTGTAGCCATAACAATTTGAAATGTAAGCTTCAAGTTATAGCTTTATGAAAATATGGTGTGCAAACATTGAGGTAACTCCAACATGTAGCACACACAATAGCAACGAGGTAAATGTTTTCTCATTAGTCCAATGACTTCAGGATTTTGATAAATAGGGCTTGAGGCGAATGGATTGGATGATCGCTGACACAGCAATGTTCAAAATTACAATATAATTCTAATTTGCATGCATATCCGTCACACACACCCCGGACGACCGGTTTCGTGTTGATTTCACTTATCAGGTAATGACAGTAGGATCAATTCAATTCAATTCAATTTAATGGTCTAAAAAGCACATAGCTTTACATAATTCACAGAATAATGTGGGAAAAACGAATAACAAAGGTAGTAAAAACGGGATTTGTTTGCTTACTGATCAGTTCAGGAATCACGTAAAATACATAGCGATCAGGATCCGCATACGCTTGAAAGATTGGAAGATTGGTAAACAATTTGCGCTTTTATACCACTGTTGGGTAAGGATGGTAGGAACAACCTGTTCAATAACATGAACCCAATCACATGTAGACTGTTTGAACCGATGACCATGAACAAAAAGCTATTTGCATGCATTTCGTGGGGTGCTGTGTGTGATTTATATGCATGCGAATGTGTTTTTTTCATGGTCATGTGTTCTAACGCATTCTACATGAGTGTGGGCTCATGTGTTTAAACAGGTTGGTAATACCATCCTTATCCAACAATGATATTACTGAAATAGTGCGGTGTAAGCTAGTTCTTTTTGCTGACGACATTAAAATATAGAAGCAAATCCGATCTACTAAAGATTGTTTGATGCTACAACAGGACTTGGATGCTCTGTATCACTGGTCCCTATTGAATCAAATGCCTTTCAACTTACGTAAATCTAATATGTTACAGCTTGGCCGTAATTACGACCACACATATCATCTAGGCCACGAAAACCTAACTTGGACCATCTCTGAAAAGTATCTCGGGGTTTTCATCAATAATAACCTAAAACCGAATATGCATTGTCGAAAAGTGTTTAATCGGGTATGTGGTATATTAGGAATCCTGAGGAGAATTTTCGGGCGTTTCAATCCCAAAACACTTCCCCGCATTAAAAATACTTATATTCATCAAACGATGGAGTATTTGATCTTAGCCTGAGCACCGTGGCTGCGCAAAGACATCGACCTCTTGGATAGAATTTACCACCGAGCTATAAAGCTAGTCGATGGGATGCATATCAAGAGCGAATGGCCATACTAGGTTTGCCGGATTTTACAAAGAGGCGAATGAAGAGCAATGTTATTCTAGCTTACAAAATACTGCGAATCGAAATCCACCCGCTATGAGATCTAATAAAAATAGTTTCCCCTCGGAATACACGTAGTCACACAAGTTGCCTCGCAATACCGCACTCATGACTTGACTGTCGGCGCTATTTCTTCTGTGTGCGTATCTGCTTTCTATGGAATGCACTACCGCAAGACGTTGTGAATGCACCAACATTTGGTGTTTTTAAAGCAAAACTAGATGCATATATCAAACAACACCCCGTAATCGGCCCTGTCTATTGAATCAATATGAACCCAGACAAACATGCAAGAATGTGTTTTTGATTACATTTCATTTTTTAATAGTTGTCATCCAATGATACATGTAAAGCAATTGCTTTTTTCACCATAGAATCTTGATTCTTGATTCTTGGAATACAAGAGCAACTTAGTTACAGTATAATTCGTTTTGATTTAACCTTTCATTGCGGAATTGATGGGTATTACAGTTGATATTATAAATAAATCTATCATCAGAAAAATAGTTTTGCTTCTCACTAATTTATAGATGTTTTGTTGAACAAAGGAATTAAGCCAAAAACTAATTTTGATGCAACTTTTTTTTATCGAAAATTCTTTTGAAAGGATTGTGGGAAATTATTAGGTGAACGTTATAAAAGATGAGATCAGATAAATGAAAAGTTAACATGGGAAATCAGTTTAGGCCTAACTCCAAGATAGCGAAAACGAAACGCATAAAATGAAAGCCTATGTACTTCTTTAAGTATGAAAGGAAGATGATGGGTCGTAAAGGGCCACGTTTAGAGAGCTTAGAATTTTCTCTCCACTAAATTACGTGGAAAAATTCTAGATCGTTGAAGTTTGTTACATAAAGTGGCACACCTGCCTAAACTCAAATTAGTGAATTTTAGAAATTTTACAGTTTAGAGAAAAAACAATGTAGTCTGTTCACCTAAAATTCTCAGCAACAATGAACGAATTTTGGTAGGATACATCTCATTGGGTGTATGCTTGTAATCATTCAACTATACAGAATACTTGAAAACATGAAATCACAGAGTGAATGGTATTTGAATTCGAATGCATGCATGGACCATTGGTAATCAAACAATCACATCCTGTAATGCAAACTATAATAAATTGCTGTATTGATTATTGTAAATATCTCGAATAAAACAAATATACTAAATACCTTTTCAATGACTGAAGAAATGCAATAAAACAAATATACTAAATACCTTTTCAATGACTGAAGAAATGCACCCAGCCTCATCACAACCAATCATCACATTAAATTAGTAGCAAATGGTTGTAAACGAATTATCGGTACATGGTTAGGAAATGCATAAGCGCTACGACAGTATTAACAAATTTTGAAAACAGTTAGAAGGTTATTGGCGATAATCTTCATTCAAAATAAAATTGTTATTTAGGCTGATCATTGAAATAATTTGTACTACTTCGTGCTAATTCCTTCAGTTCAGCGACCTCTGTATCTGATGATTGCTGGTGATCCATTTGCCTATGAGCATCATGAACGAACCAAGAGTTGTGTAGATGCAAGAACATCACTGAGACTGCTATTGCATAAAACTCAATTTCTTTCTAAAAGCAAGGTGGCAGGAAAAACTATGAACCTTCAGGTGTGGATAAAAATATGAATAATATGGCTCTAGCTTGAGATTAACCCATGAGTTCAGCTTATGTTCCTAACCAATGGAAAAATGTTTTTGGCTGATGGCTTATTACCTTTTAGAAGCTGAAGACGGAAGTACGGAAGCAATTAACTAATCAGTACAACTGGAAAATATTCAAATACAACGAAACATAATTATTACATTCTGTAGATATACGGTCAATCTGAAATATGTATAAATAATCCATAGGTTTGAAATGCGTGCTGTGTGACCCACGAGAATAAATAACCGCCGAAACCGCAATGATGCAACTTTCGTTTATCAGAATTGATATGTTTTTCGCTAGAAATAGCAATCAATCGTTGTAAAGCAAAACGAATACGAACAACCGTAAATACATTAATCAATTCTTCATATTCAATCAGAGTAAAACCGCCTAAATGCCATTAGCTTCTGGCTAGTGAAAGAATGCCATACTGTATATCCTGAAAGATGAAATCTGATATATTTAGTATATTAAATTGGTGGTTAAAAGATATATTTTCCTGAACGCTGACGCCAAAATTTGGCGCCATTAGTGATTGACTACGGGAAACTCGCGGACACGTGATGTGATTAGCTTTTTTCTATCGCAGTTAAATGTTGCTGGAAGTAATGTTTTAATGGCGTTAGATTGGGAAATTCTCGTGACTGCTGGATCGTTCTATGTTTACAGTTAATTAATTGAGCATCGAAATATACACATTATTTTTGTAATATTTTCGTTTCAAGTGACGCAATCAAGAAAGTTTTACCCGAATAAATATAAGCCAGTTCCTCTATTATTTGGAAATCGGATCTAATGGTTAAAAAACTATGCTACTACTCTCGGTGCATATATGAATATCAACGATCACAGTTGATGTTGGTCTCTTTTTGTCGATGACGACTATGGATCTACATCACAAGTGAATGCCAATTTCGTGGTTCAAAGCGATTCATATAACTAAACAGCCCGATTTGCAAAGGATAATGTCTCCAGCAGCACGCATAACGATAGAGAGTATTCGGGTGTTCGGCGGCACTTAAACCCTGACGTCGTGATCTGCATTCAGCAGCCGATTGCAGAATGGGCACTCCATAGCTTGGAGATGACGCTTTACACACTGCTTCCAAATGTTTGCACGACCAACATGTTCATTCATATGTGCTCACACATGTGCGGATCTCTACCTGATGAATGGAAACGAGGCGAAAATGCACGCAGGGAAGATCTTCGTTCAAGACCATGAGTTTGACCCCATTTACAGGTGTGTTGATATATGTGATTTCAAAGTTTTTTACTGCCAACCTAATCAACGTTGTCTTATAAGTTCAAACCATGTTACCACTTCTCTTCTGTTTCAGGGCATGCAGATGCTAATCCTACTCTCCCAACCTGAAGAGTGCAAATAGGACAAAACTAACCGTGGGCAGTTTGCGATTAAACTGCTTGAGGAATGAACGATAAGTAAGTTCTGCCTGTTCGCGAAACTATATTATAATCTGATTCTTGAAGTCCAAACCCGAAAAAAATACAGTTGAAATAAGCACAGATATATTAATTGTATAAATCGGCTAGTATATTGAAAGTTAAAGAACTTGCGATATGAAACTTTAAATAGTTAATTGAATGTCGACACTCAAATATGTGGTGGTGAGAGCCACAAGTTGACATATCATATTTAATGTGGGCTATTAATTTTAGAGAAATAAATGCCTCGAAATTCTAAATAAAATTGTATGGAATTTTATTTTATTGGGAAGATCTGATTTTTTTGATCATCATATTTTACTATATATATGTTAAATCTAATTCAAAATGAAATACATTCTTTGAATGAATAAGTTAAGGCTGGTGTTTTTCGCAACATTAACACTTCGGTCTGTGTACTGGTGTTCGTTTTGTATGACCAGACATATTTTCGATATTTCACATATTAAATGTCAATTCAAAGCGATTAGAAAAATTCCTCATGAAACTCTAATTGTTAACTATTCAAAATTATGTTTGTTCAAGAATTTTGATGATTGAACTATCATTTGTTGTAATCGGTGAAGAAAAAACTTACATTAAAATACGTCAAAATAAATTCACTATAGTAGCGTTTGATGTTTATACCAACTTTGCGTTTGAAATAATTTTATGTACCATTTGCCTTCAAAGCGAAGTTGCTATTTTATTTTATCTAAAACGCATTGGAAAAATTTCCAACGATTTATCATGAAATAAAATAATATATGTTATTGACAATCAACATAATTTAATCAAAATTTATGATCTATCATCCGTAATCCGATAACCAACCAGGGCAGTTATATCTCACTCTTAAATTCTTATTCAGATATATAAATAATGAAACCTTTTCGAATGCCGAAAACAGATGTTTGCACAATCGGAATCGTGTGTGCTGGTAGCTAAATATTTCTAAACACTAAATTATATTCAATGTAATGAAGAGTATAATATATTGCATCTTGTACAATGATCCACACTGACACTAATAGAGTTTCAGTCTAGCTAGAGGATACAAAATTTGGCGATGGATACTGTTTTTCATCTCTTGAGAAGATTGGAATAAATAAAGTATAACAGGAAATATTGTATTGATTTCAATTCAAAAGTATTCAACCCTAACGTTCGACATTTCGCGTTTACATAACCTACAATTATGAAAATTTGTTCATGGGACTGAGAACATATAAGTAGATAGATAAATCATAAATAGTTTGAGAAATAAATAAGTATCAATTCTGATACCGCTACTCAATTATGGAGGATATCATCTAAACAGAAATGTCATCATTTTCCTAAGCAAATTTTGGAACTGCGGACTAAGATCTCTCTGTCCGTCAGTCTTGCAGGTTTGTTCATAACGGTTTGTTATTTCACACGATTTAGAAGTTAACAAAGATTTTTTCATCAGAACATAAACTAAACAACTGACGATATTTGGTAAATATATTAAAAAACGGAAGTGCATGATAACGTGGGCACACAGACCGACAAAATTTGTTCCGTATCTACAAAGGAAGTTGTAGGTTATGAGTTTACATATGCGAATTTAAATTCAAGAGTCTCCCACGGATGATTACAAGTGTACCGAAACAGATTGATAAAAACTTTATTTTATTACGGGATATGCTCTACCATGGTTAGGACAATCGCACCTGAAAAAATAAACAACATTCTTACTGCAATTATATTCTGAATCTTAAAAAGTGTAAATAATTTCAAATTATTAACAAAACAACTTCCGTTCGCACATTCGAAGAAACTAGCGCTATTTTGATTTAGGGAAAGTAAGTTTAAAAACTAATTTGTACTATACTTGAATGTCACTGTTGTATAGAGTTCGTACAACGAACCACGATGTTCAAACACAGAATCACATAGTGATCCGTGGTCAAGGCTCACTGAACCTAAGCTTACTGTCTCCACCTGATGACGGCAAAAAGCCAGAAACCGGTAGTGGAGTGTAATTTCGGGGGATGTGAGCAACACATCACTTTGGTCATCCATATGTGCCTTGCGTGCTTGACCACGAATCACTATGTGATTCTGTGTTTGAACATCGTGGTTCGTTGTACGAACTCTATGCAACAGTGGCATTCAAGTATTGTCTTGTTTACCATTTATCCACTGTTTCAAGGCTCACTGAACCTAATCTCACTGTCTCCACCTGATGACGGCAAACAGCAGAAACCGGTAGTGGAATGTAATTCCGGGGGATGTAAGCAACACATCACTTTAATTTGTACTATTTATTCATTAGAAATTCATATGATTTGATTTTCCGACAACTGCACCTGCTTCATCTAAATTGCTGAAACTGCAGCATGAAAAAGCAAACAAATCCTTTCCTTATCAATACCTGCAATATACGATAAATTGATCAAATTTAACATAATCACACAATCGGGAAAAACAATCTATTCAATTTAATATCGTTTTATACTCTTTTTTTGAAAGAAACTTGTTGAAGCGAAGAAACTACGGCAATGAAGGCAACAAATTTTGCTGTTAAATGCATGCCTCCTCTTACTAGGCACTGAGTAATCCTAGGGCAGCATGTGTTAAACATTGGTCGAATGGTACGTAAACATGGTGGAATTTGAAGCCACTGATATACGGGACTCGTACCATGAACTACGTTATTCAAATATAGGATTATAGTGTGATTCCGAACTAAGCATTCATAAAAACTTCAAGGGTTGACTCTTTCTTGCGCCCAAACATTCGATACCGTCCTCAGGCTGTTTTGTCTCAACAGTTGGATATACAGTGAAATTAGTTGGAGCAAAACGTAAAAGTGTTACTAAAATGGAAAAAATGTCGTTGAATCAAGGAAATAGTTTTTAGTATAAAGAATAACACGATGATTAATTGAAGACAGTGGAGTTATATCGATAAAAAATAACATTTAGATTCAGCTTTCTGTGATAAGGCATTTTCAATGAATGTAAAATTTTCATTTTAATTTATTCGAAATTTCATCTTCACGTTATTGTTTAATACAGAAAAGAAACACGATGCGCAATTGAAAATATCAATGAGATACATGTTTTCTCAATTGCTTGATTACTACATCATTTAATTAGAAATGTTTTGAAATGTTTTGAAGCGGAATGGATGGACGATCGCTGTTATAGTGATGTTCGAGTTAGCAATATATTATATATCTCAGGGGTTGTAGATAAAGTTTGTGGGAATTAAAGGTGAAAATATTATTATTATGTCGATCACATTACAAAAAGTATTGTTTAAATGTAATTTCAATGATGCTTTCTTAGGAGATTGACGTTGCGCGATCTCATGGGTTGAAAACTGAAGTTTGAGAAACAGCTAAAGTTTGTGGGAATTAAAGGTAAAAATATTATTATTATGTCGATCACATTACAAAAAGTATTGTTTAAATATAATTTCAATGATGCTTTCATAGGAGATTGACGTTGCGCGAGAAAAAAATTTGATAAAACTTTTTTTAGAAACACAGTCTTTTTTCCCACCGGAATTTACAGTTAAACTTCTGTCCCAAAAGCTCGATTACTGCATTTGGTAATAATCGGGATTACATATTGAAGTTGATCAATCAAGAAGGACGAAAATTATCATACAGTGGAAAAATCGTAAACTGATGTTAGGACCTGTTCGCCACTTATTTAAATGTTTTGGTGGACTTATTACTGAAAATAATTGTATAAAAATAAAGCCAATTTCTACTTTTTCTTCTTCGTCGATAACGATGGGAGAGAAGTAAAAATGATGAGGTTATTAATGAAGAGAATTTAAAATCAAAATGACTTAATAATATAAATAAAGAATTTAAGCGTGAATACGCAAAATTCATTCATAATTGCGTGCATAAATTCATATCGATATATAACTGGAAGACTTCCATGTTATATAGTTCAGATTTTCCTTCGAAATTCTTAAAAATCATTTGTTTTATTGAAGACATTTTATTAAATTCGCAAAATTGTCAACATGTGTAACACGTGAAAACCATTTCGATACTGTCGTAAAATATGTGTATTAATTAGTGAAACATTTCGCACAAATTCCCTCGTTCATGCATTATTTTCATACTGTTACACAGCAGGGAGAAATTGGTAAGGTCGTGCGATGCAACGCAGCGGGTAACAAGTTCGGCACAATCTTCGTCCACAATCGACCGTGTACACATTTATCCGAATTAAAAAAAAATCAAAGTTTCGAAAAATAGGTCGCATGTAATGGGGAACAAAGGAAACAGGAAATTGGCGAATTGTAATCATTTGGAGGAAATGGTTCCTTCTTGAAATCGATAAAACTAGATACATTTTGTAACATGTTCATAGCAAATGGCTTAATGAATTCTACCGACATGGATTTAAAAATATTCTTTTTTGAAATTTTTAGTACAAAATAAAACTAATTAGTTGAGGCAGACCAATAAATACCTTTAATCTGACCCAGATCTATATCGCAAAACAGCTAGTTAATATCATACATGTTGCAGCAGAAATATTTCACCATAGTTTAATAATGCTCTCATCACATTAAGTTTCATTTCAATTGAACATATTCAGTTCTCAAGAAGAATAAACCGTCAATTTTGTTTTATCATGCAACCATGGGCGATCATTACCTGAACATTATTGCTTATTCGCACAATACTTGATACTATTATGTTTCATTCCACTTTGCACAGATGATCGTGGTAGATTCAACTGAGATTTAAATAGAATATTTGCAGCGAAATCGATCGAATAGGCTGTGAGAATTTTTTACTGCAACAAAATTCTGAAACCTGAACTATACAGTCCGAGAAAGTATAAAACAGGTAGGAAAACGATACTTGATTTTAAACCAAAGTCTGTCGAAATGAAATTTACTCACCTGAAAGTACGGCACAAAATAGTTTCACTTGGTTTGATTGTGTTCTGGCCCTATTCTCTAACCGGAGACTGTAAGTTCAAGGCGGTACGTCAAAATATCAAGCGCTCTCGGTTATGTGTGAATAGGTGGCATAAGCATCTGTACCAATGTGAGTTATGAGTTTGCCGTGCTAGGATACTTTGACGGTTCGTTCGGCAATCATGGTAAACGTACATAGTGAGGATTGAATAGTCTTTAATGCAAAAATGCACTCAGCGAAGGAAGAATAGACAAGAATTAGGTTTTCCGAGTCAAATAAGTAATTACTCGTCTGGACTTCCAACGGAATGTAGGACACGTGTTACGAGTGTTATACTTTGTGGCTTGTTCAGAAACTAGGTCATCTGTGTTTCGTTAAAAATAAGGAATTTCAACAACGTTAATGGGATTTAGTTTCAATTCTATTCACGTTGGTGAAGGAATCACGTGATGACTGTATATAATTAATGTCCGATTGCAAATTATTCATCATAAAATCCCCAATGAAAACTTCGAATACAGTTCAAATAAGTATAAATCCATCCGTTCCGGGTTGAATCATTTTACAACGATATTCAATAAACTCGACGATAACCACTTTTGTAGCTTATGTAAGTTCTGAACGTAAACTGTACATCCGAACTTTCCTTATAAATCACTTTATTCTCGACCAAACTAATACACGTTTTTATACTCGTTGAATAAAGAAGTAAAGCAAACGACGAACAGTTTCACATGTTTATCCGATGCTGCTACTGAAATGTTCAAGGTGATAATAGTATAACACAGTATGTTGCTTCTGAACTGTAAACTAATTGAATATAAATATTATTTTACTCACTGAATAGGGTGCTGGGCTGTTTCAGTTATCTTATAAAAAATAAAAGAATGAACAAGCTTGCAAAGCTTTATTCGAAATTATTCAAAATTCCAGCTTCGCGCAATGTTGAATGCAACTGTCATTTGTAAAAATATCATAGAGTGTAAATGAAGGAGTTGTTAACCCACAATACATAGATCTTTTTGAGCGTATTTAACGCGTTCTGCCGGCATTCTGGTTGCATAAATCATGTAAACCAATCGAAATTGTGTGTTATCCATCCGTGTCGTTTGCTAGATAATATTACAATCTGAATTTCATTCCATCAATCCAGCAGCAATACCATTCGAGATTAAGCAGACTGCAATTAGTGAACTTGAGTGATTACGTTTCTTAAATCACTGGATGATCTTGAGTTTGACAAAAATTACATTTGATCATTTTAGAATCACATATTGGGAAATTTCTGTATAATTTAATGGAAAAATGTCTTCATTGCCATACAAATTTTTAACTGTGGTATAGTTGTTGCATGGATTTTTTTAAACTCAGGCCTAGAATTTATGTTTTTATTTGAGCATTACAGACCAGAACATTTCGGTACAGGTGTGAACACAACTCAATTATTTCTGTCTCACACGACAGAGCAGTTTTATAAGCTATAAATGGGATCGGGGTTAAATACATTTTTACAAATGTTAACCACGCTTGGGATCGGATCAGAGACTTCTTGCATTACCTTTTGCATTACCAATGCGCAAAGGCGACCTCAATAATATTGTGCATTGTTTGTTCAAAATGCTCGCATTCTTATGACTCAATGAGTGTAAGAGAAAAACCTAAACTTTCTCGAATAAAATGCCTACTAACTTGGTTTACATGGAATTATTACCGTAGCTAACACTTAGGCACACAGATCATCCATGATTCAAGATTCAAGATTCAAGAATTTATGGTCACAAAAAAGCACAAAGTTTCACAATTACCATATCATAGTAAATATTCTTTCAATAAGAGGTATAAAAAAATTATACGATGTCACTGGATTCAAGTAATATGCTTAACCTGAGTCAATACACAGGAATCGTCAAATCGTTATATAACAAATAAGTGTCCAAGTTTCGAGTGAATGTTTTGATACAGAGAAAGGTGATAATTGCCTCGGGAAGGGCATTCCACAGGAAACAGACACGTACGGAATAGAAATATCGGCAACAGTTAGTACGGGAATGGGGAATTTGTAGTGCCGCTGAGTGGCTACGTGAAATTTCTGATTCACGGTATTTGAACAAATGTTTGAGTGGATAATCTGGAGTATTTATTATTTTGTATGTAATGATAACGTCACTTCGAAGTCTACGTTGAAGAGGAGTGGGGAGCTTTAGCTTTTTCAACCTTTCCTCGTATGTAAGGTCTCGAAAACCACGCACGAGTTTGGTTGCACAATGATATATCCTGTCAAACAAGAATATGTCTTTTTTCATCCACGGAGTCCATGCTTGCAATGCATGTTCCATTGTGGGAATTAATTAGGTCTTCATGATGTTTGGCAACGTTCCAGGCGTAAAGGTTCTAAAGATCCGTCGCAGCATACCTAGAAGCTTTGAAGCTTTGAACATATTCTTACATATTGAATAGAATGAAGATTCGTGTACGAAAAATCTTTTTAATTGGTCAAAAACGGTATAGTACCCTATTAGGTGGGTTGATCGTCACCTTTACAGACTCGTGTGAATAGAACCACAAATGAACACAAGCCCTATGGTCTTGTTTGATAGAGAAAACAGTGTGCTTTCCCTTTTACACGTACATCAGACTAAGAATATCCATTTCAACTACTCTAACGTGCGTAATCGAAGTAGTTCAACTTTATTAAACATCGCGGGGAATCAGTGATTCTAGCTTCCCATGTTTTGGCATTTCAGTTTGCCCCATGTGCACCGTCTGACAAATATGATGAACAGCCTGTCACCAGAGAAGTGGAACAATGGATAACTTGGCATGCGAGCGCACGTGACCAGAAATCGGCCGGTAATCCAAGCATTTTTGCAGAAAATGGACTGCACATGGAGCTAATAAATAATTGAAGCAACAATGTTGAATTTGCAGGTGAAATTTTATTATCATCGACATATGCTTATCGCTTCCCCTCTAGACTTGAAATGAAACGAATTATTATGTCACGCAGTGTTTTAGCCAAAATATCTACCAGGAAATTCTTCAATAGTAAATGTAAGGTCAAAAAGGGTGACTTTTTGGCCACTGGTAGATAAGGTTTTCACAGGAATGCAGAATAACAAGCGTATAACGACCAAATAAAATGTAAGCACTTTACAATGAGTCTACGAGTCTGTTTGCTGATATTTACTCAGTCGACATGAAGTGCGAAATACAGGATAACCATAATTACCACCACTGTACCAACACTACCCTTCTGTTCCAAAATGACAATTAATAAAAATTAAAGCAGGAATAATATGAATGACAGAATTATAGGTTGAAAGTGCTATAATCCAAACAAAAACATAATTTTTACACGTTTCTCTCTTGTAATAACTTGTATCAATGATTAAATACTATAAAAAGATTATTTTGGTTGGAACTAGACGAGACCCATGTAGTGACACATCCATCAAGGTAGAGTTCACTGGATCGATCGCAGTCGCGGTTGCTCATTTGAAAAAGTGATTCTCTATCATATTTTGATATGAAATAGTAGCGGCAGTAGTCTGAAAAAAGCATGCAGTTCTCCGGAAAATAGACACAAATTAAAAGTGTTCTACGCACGAGTTATATACGAGATTTTATTGATTCAAGAATTTATGGTATAAAATAGCTCGTAGCTGTAAAACCACTGGATATTCGTATAAGGACAATAAATATATATACAAAATAAATTGAGGCATTAAGAAGATCGACAGTTTTGTAGTTAGAACATAATGTCATGTATTGTCTAGGTAGGATGGAAAAATATTCGTTTGGATAAAGATCATGTTATATAAACGGGATGTAGGGTGGAATTACTACGCAAAAATATATCTAATTTGTTCCTGAAAATCCTTTCACTAGATGATTGTACAACATCTGACTGTAGGGAGTTCCATAAAAACAAACGCGCACCGATTAGAAGAACCGACGGCAGTTCCCGTGAGAATGTGGAATATCAAACGCCAGTGGGTGAGTACGTGTGACATGTCTTGACCGGAGGCGAAATAGATGCCTCAGAAGGTGCTTCTTTGAGTTCATTAGTTTATAAGTTAGGATTAAATCATATCGAACCCATCTGCGAGGCATTGTATCCAAATTAAGATGAACCAGTCGATCCTTATATGGCAGGTTACGGAGACAGCCAACCATTTTAGTTGATCTGTAATAAATCCTCTCGAGCAGCTTGATATCCTTTTGCAGCCATGGTGCCCAAGCTTGTACTGAGTAATCCATCACCGGGTTAATATACGTATTTATGAGCATGGGGGAATGTTTCACGGGAAAAATGTCCGAGAATACGCCGAAGCATGCCTAGTATGCGACTAGTTCGGTTGTACACTGCTTCGCATTGCATGCTATACTTAAGAATTCTACTAATCCATAGGCCGAGGTCCTTTTCTTTTGTGAGAAACCGGAGGCTTGCACGTCTTGTATTATGTGTAGTTACGTTGAAGATTTGAGGTGATTCTTGAATCCAGCTGGTAAATCTATTTGAAAAACATTTAGGCCAAATCGTGGCATACCGAGGATTCCAAAAATGGTTTTTAATGATTCAACGTTTATAAGTGGACAACACTTTGAAAGAAAATAGGAATCTAATAAAAGAAACATTAGCCCTTATGGGTGGTTATATATTAAACTGCGAATCAGTCGGGATGTGGATTTTGCGAAAAAAGCTTGAAGTTGTGCTGATGCTAGATAATCACACCTTGTCAAAAATGACGCTAAATATTCTGGTGGCTTGATTCCACACAACGAATTCCTGGGTTTGGAATGAGTACTATATTAACAAAGTTATTGGAAATAAAAAATTATTGCCGTAAATAATTATTTGTACCTATTTTCTGTGTAACTAACCTCAAATTTGACATGAAAAACCACACGTAGACATTTAGTTTTGAATTAAACATTTATCAAAAATACACATTTGCACACATTTCCATCACATCCCAAACACCACTACCTGTGTTGTGCTATATGCACTCATCAGGTAGGAACAGTACCACCCAGATTTACATGCGTTGAGAAAGTGAAGAAATGTTGAACAAGGTAGGAAGTTGTAAACTACTGTTGGATAAGGTTGTTACGACCGACACTTTCAATCATATGTGCACACACAGATGCAGATGCTGTTCCTACTGCCCTTACCAGATATGCCAAAGAGCACGAAACAGTCATTGGGTGTGTGTAATGAAACTAAATGCATACGCAGACATTTTGTCCAAGATTTCGGGTTGATACCCATCTACATGTATGTGGGCGGTCGTGATTGAGCAGGTTGTTCGTGCCAAACTTCTCCAACAGTAGCTAACATGTTCATATCTTGTTCAACATTTAATTAATTTCAGTTTGAAAATTATTGGAAATTCAAGAATCCGCACGTTTTGATACACAAAACAATGCAAAGACGCTTGTGGTCACGTGAAACTTCGCTAAATTGATCGTTTGATCATCGGCTAATCACATGACTGTCCAAGTCTCAAAAGACCGACGAATCGAATTCTACTTAGAGTGACACTTATGTTGCAGAAATAATCCAGTTCCTCACGATGGCTAGGTCAACACATAGAAATTCCAATACAAGCGAACACGACGAGAGGTTCCAGCGATCTTCCTTTATGATCAGCTTACCCGCACTCTCCAACGCACCGGGTATTCAGAAGTTAGCGCTGAAACACCTTCCCACGATTGATGCGAAGCGGTTTATGCGCGTGCTAGATAATACGGTCACAAGAGTGCTGCTTGTTTCTTCATTTCGACGAATTGTGCAGAACATAGAAGTGAGTTGAACAACAGTGCCAAAGAAGCTTACTATACAACCTGAACATTTTATTTCCTTTCAAAATCAGTCTGAAATCGTGTCCAAGAGAAAATGCTTCAGTAACAATCTCTTTAATATAAATTTGGATATTCTAATAACCAAGAACGATTAATCTTCACTACATCAGATATATGGCTCAAAATGTATGAGATGATTGTTTGGCTTTATGTCCGCTTTCGTTCTCCCACGTACGAAAACCATTCGTTTAATGTTGTTCTAGTAATACCTTATAAAGAATACTGCACAACCAATCACACAAACAATTATTTCAAGCATGTAGATTAGAAGTGATTATATATCATCTGTTTTCTCCAAATTTGCTAAAAAATGGTCAGATTTGGAATTCTGAAATGCAAATATTAACATAGCCATATTATTCCCCTTGTTTAAAACTGATGGTTTGTGTAAATGTATAAGTAACATGCAAGATTATTGGGCACAACGAGTTTACCAACTGTTCACTTGACTTGGGTGGAAGTTTTGCTCTGTGTTCGCACTAACATATGGTTATAAAAGCTCGATAATCACCTTAAAGGTGCTGAACTGCTTCAGCTCGTAAAATCTAATCCAATCGTTGCTGCCAAGACATATTTACTCCTTTTGATAAAAGTTCAAAACCTACCGTTATTGCGCATTTTGTCAAAGACGTCACAATATTATGTTCTAAGCTATTCAGATGTAAAGTAATAATAATATTAATATTCTTTAAAATAAATTCACTGTGAATGCTCAGCATTGTTTCAAAGCTGTCAATGTATATCACATTGATTACTTCTCGTTAATAGAACCACTTGTAATGAAATATGTGATATGTAATATGTATTGAATCCATATTCAATAAAATAGGAGTTAACTTATTAGCAAATGAAAAAAACTATATGTAACAGTTTAGTTGTGGTGATACATCGGTTATCACGTTCTATGATCAACCGAACGGTACAGGTTCGAACCCCACCCTGTTGCACATTTCGGGAAATGTGCTTAAACCAGATCCCTACCATACAAAGTTGTAAAACGGTTAGGAAAATAACTGCTTTCGCCTAGCACTATGCCCACTGAGAGGAATCGTATCACCTATCTCTTGCCGAAGAAAACAGAAATAAGTACCTGCCCTGTGGGCTTCAGTGCCAGTGAGGAAATTAATTAATATAAAATTATAAAATTATCATTAGAGACAGCATTACACGGATGGTTTGTACCGAATGCTTAAATGCGATACAAAGATTTAAAAAGTACAATCCACAAAGGTAAAAATGGTGGGAAGCCAGTCGGAAAGATGTGATGTTCCGTCTTTTGAACAATTACTAGTAACAGTTTTTAGCCAACTATGTCATGTGAGGTTTTGGCCCCCACGAGATTTATGCCAATCGGGTGTGACACTGCAAATTGAATCCTTTTTGGAAATCGCTGTTCTGGTATCCGTAGAACGTGACCTAGCCAGCCTAACCTATGTAGGTTGATCTGCGTCTCTTTACTATCATTACTACCGAAGTGCTCATTTGGTAGAGAATCGTATGCGATTGTAACAGCTGATATTCCCTGCACTTACACTACAACAATTTTCTGGCAGCTTGTCGTCACCAAGAGGAGATAGAAAGATTAGATTCAGTGAGTCTTGAGTAATTATTACGAAGATTAGTATATATATATATATATATATATATATATATAATGATGAATCAAATAAAATAATTTAGTCAGGCATGAAATAATAGTTATAAAAAAAATGAAGAAAACTTGTAAGTTTAAAATGATACTTGATTTTCATCTTAATTGTTGGTTCTAATGTAACATTTGGGTTTTATATGTGTATGTTTTAATATATGTTCACTAGAATACTTTGATGAGGTAAGTCAATTTGCCTCGACTATTATTTTTACATGTGGAAATGGAATCAATAATCATAGTGCAATGTACTTTGATCCCAATAAAATGCAACATGTTGTACGTTAGTATGTATTCCATTGATTAAAGACTTGGTTCTAATGTAACCTTTAGGTCTTTATATGTGTATGTTTTAATATATGTTCACTAGAATACTTTGATGAGGTAAGTCAATTTGCGCTGACTATTTTTTACATGTGGAAATGGAATCAATAATTATAGTGCAATGTACTTTGATCCCAATAAAATGCAACATGTTGTACGTTAGTATGTATTCCATTGATTAAAGACTTGGTTCTAATGTAACCTTTAGGTCTTTATATGTGTATGTTTTAATATATGTTCACTAGAATACTTTGATGAGGTAAGTCAATTTGCGCTGACTATTTTTTACATGTGGAAATGGAATCAATAATTATAGTGCAATGTACTTTGATCCCAATAAAATGCAACATGTTGTACGTTAGTATGTATTCCATTGATTAAAGACTTGGTTCTAATGTAACCTTTAGGTCTTTATATGTGTAAATGGAATACTAATGTGCAACTTTGATCCCAATAAAATGCAACATGTTGTACGTTAGTATGTATTCCATTGATTAAAGACTTGGTTCTAATGTAACCTTTGGTCTTTATATGTGTATGTTTTAATATATGTTCACTAGAATACTTTGATGAGGTAAGTCAATTTGCGCTGACTATTATTTTTACATGTGGAAATGGAATCTGGACATTTCTACATATGATTAAAACCTAGTTGTTAACACTAGCATAGTAATTATTTCAATTTTATTTGCATTATTTTGCAATATTTTAAAGAAGTTGATTGATGCTTATAATATTGGAAAATACTGATTGCTTAGGGTTTGTGAATTTACGCTGCAACTTTTATGAATGAATAAATGAATGTAACACCTGTCAAATTTGGACACCAAGATGGTGTTCAACCGATTTTTTCAAAGCACGTGAGATCTTGTCATAGATAATGATCGGAATTTATTGCGAAGGGATTAGTGGTAATAAGAAGATTTAACTTCGTGAGCTAAAATAGTTTTTGAACAGGTTTACATAAAACGTAATTATAGCTAATTACGGAGAGGACTGAATGAATGAAACCATGAGACATTTATTTTAATTTACTATGTCAATTATTATTACTAAAATTATAGTTTATTATAGGGTTGATGTGACAAAAATGATCAATAACAAGTTTTCACCCACGTGTAGATGGGGTTACATCCATAGTTTCGAAGACAAATTTTCATTTACACGAATTTGCATCCATTTCAAGGCCTGGGGATCCTGATCCTGGTCATACTGCACCTGAGTGGAAACAGCACTAAACAGGCTATGAAGCGTGTTTGTGTGATGAAAATGTATTCGAACAAGGAACTTTCTAATATAATACTGATCGAAATTCTTCGGTAAGCCAAGGATCGATGCAGTGCCATTTGAGCAAGCTTTCTAAACTAAAACCTGCTGAAACAACTCCACCAAATTCAGCCTCCGTAAACTTGGAATCACTTAAAAGTCTCTTCAAGCGTTACTAAGTCGATGTGATGAGTCTCTTAGTCTACTGTAGAAATTATTCATTCTGTGTGAATATTGTATTCATGGCTGTTTTTATAGATTTCGATTTTAATCAAGACATAATGAATACATTTTTCGTTATCAAACGCTGAAGCGCCGGTTGTTATCAGCAATTTCCTAGGAACACAGCTGTGAAGGTGGTATGATTTGGCCCGTTCAACAATACTAGACTAACACAGTTATGCTACGTACTAATGTCGAGTTGTGGTGATACAGTGTAGTGAGTGAGAAGTCAACACGTTTCATACAGACTTTTTCACGTCAGTTTGAATCACACAAACTGAGTATAAATGGGGGCTGTTTGCACACACCATGTGAAGCTCGCACCTGCTTAAGATCATCGTGGTGTGAGGTCGGAGAGGATTACATCACGTCAATCGACGCCAATCGCATGTTTCAAGGTCCAGTACGTTTTTCACACAGGGTTAAGTGACGCATGATGAAACATGATCTACGTCACCGCCCCACGTTTAGCACACTTTATGATTGCGTCACGATTCATCAGGAGGTCAGTCCTTCCAACGCCCATCACGTTCACCCACGAATCCCGTAACACAAGTAATCACCAATCTGTCAAACACATTTATTGCGCGCATAAAAAATAACAGAACATCACACACCCATTTCATATATACAAATCGGGTTATCACAACTCTACTCTACTGTGGTCTGATTTACCAATCGACTTTGTGTCAATCAGTTCACTGAAAGCCCACAATGTGTTGAGCTTGTTTGACCGATCGTGAATAACTGCATGTCGTTCGATAGCTGCTAAATGTTCCATCTCCTCGTGTTTTTGATGAGTGTTTTGCTTGAAAATTTCTTCTACAATCTTCCCGAAACCGGAATTACTACAGGTCTGCGATTCTTGTCTTTAGTTGTTTCAGCGCTTCTCTGTTCTTATATTGTGCCAAAGGTTGCTGTTCTGCATCTCATCCGGAAGTTTGGGATTGGCACTTTAAATTTGATACATAAGATGTAAACAGCTTGTGGACAATAATAGAAAAATCATAGCGACAAGTACCCTGTCTGTCCAATGCGTAAAATCAGTGCGCATAAACTACGGACACCATGAACCTGATAAATAAATATCCAGTAAATATGGTGGCATATTTGCGTTCATTACAGAAGCTTCTGTGTTGGATAAATAACCAACAGATTGCCGAAAGACTAATGTGATAATGACGGTGGCCTCGACATGCTTGCGCCAGTTGATACTTCGAATTGATATATGTTTTAGCGACCTTGATTAATTGCATATAGTTAAATTGCTGCCGCGTTATCTATCTACGCTAATGATGTGGCTATTAAATGCACTATACAGCGAAACAGCTCTTCAGATACTCACACAATTTCATAAGATGAAATCACTACCTGGTCAGAAGTGTGACGCTTGCATTCAGATCCCAATAAATGTGTAAAACTTGTCTTGAAAATTTTACGTGGCGAAAAGCACGAGGCTTGGTGTATCGATCTTTGGCGATCTAGATTCACATTCACATATCGTAGAAGAAAGAAGCTTGCCAGTTATCTAGGAGTAACTTGACCTGGGTTTACCGTCTTAATTCTATACATAACAATGTAAGCAGATTCTCATTCTATGCATTTTATCCGCGCTCTCTTGACTTTACGGCTAAACTGATCTCTCACTTAACTATTTCTTGCATCTTACCTCGTCTTTCGTACTGCTATCAAGCAATATTCCCTGCACTCCTTTCGAGACTTTGTGTTAATAATAGGTTGTATCAAAAAATTATCTCGCAAGTTTAATCTCATATAAATGCATCTTGAAAATAATAATGGAACGAAACTTTTATTTTTTTGTGAACTACTTAATAACGATAACCTCGCCGATAATTCACACCCAATCCACACCGAACTAGCTACATCTCAAACTTTTTCTACAACTCTATCGAAATATACAAATATGCAAGCAAAAACGGATATTTGATCCTGGTCAGGGGTTTAACCATATGTACATGTGTATGGGCAACCAACCACAAGCAACAGTGGGTTGCATGCACAACTGCTTCAGGGCATGCGAATCCTTATCCAATTGTCCCCAACTGACGATGATGATGATCATCAGCATCATAGACAGCAATACACCAGTAACAAGTAACAAGTAATTAATTACAATATAACCATGACATAGTAAATAATTCTAAAGGACATTGGGAAGGGTGGGACCTTAAAAGCCACAGAACCTATAAAAGATTTGACACCTTCACTCTGGGAGGAGATTCCCTGTACTTCAGATCAAACATGCACTCAAGCAACTGCTGTGAACTAGAAGTGCGAAATCAGCATGACAGCTTCCTTGTGGTCTTCACTGTCAAGCACCTTAACAAGTTTGTAGCGCGGATTCCCTTAGAATATACATGATTAATCATACACTCCAAGAAGATTGCCACAGCAAAACCGGCAATGAACACGATTTTGAGCCATATCGCTAAGCGTAAAAAGCAACTGTGAATTTTCATTTTTTAGTCTCTAAGCCGGAAGACGAATCGCACCAACCGCAACTAGTTTAACAGTAAAAAAAAACTTCTATCTGCTTGAGACAAGTCAGAGACTGGCAAACCTTACAACGACGTTATTCCGAGTTATGAATGAGGAGCAAAACCGCGTTAGGAAAACGATGAATTTCAATTCACAATACGTGGCCTGACCTGCGAAGTCTATGCAAGTTAACTTGTTTTCGATGTCCACGTCGTTGTCAAAGCTTCCATTAAGGAAATTTTCGCTACGTATTCGATGATGCTAAGTAATTCCAGGGAGAGTGCGGAGACAGCGACAGTTGAAGACCCATAAACATATTATTTCTTCTTTTCTCAGTGTCCAGGTTTCATATCCGTAGAGTAAATCCGCGCGTACTGTAGCCTTATACACCCATTAAATGCGAACAGTACAAAACCTATCTTGGGATGTTTAGTGAGAATGCATGGAGTTAGGGATTTTCGATCGAAGCCTTATAATGCAATCTCGAACATCACTGTTTCTGCGATCGTTCATTTTTTCGCGTCAAAATATCTCTGACTAAACAATTAATATTTTGTAATTATATAGCGTATCTTTTGAATTAAACGTTTAAATTTAGAGTATTTACGAAAAAAAGATTTGCATTCTTTATTTTAATTTTACAATCATGGTATTTCTTATAATTTATTGAAAATGATCTTATTTTAATACAGGAGAAAGTGGAAACGTAGTATCATGAATTGCGCTAGCGTTTTGTTGAAAAAAATATATTCGCAATACATAATGCATCAAATAGTATTGATAATTCCGAAATAAACAACATTTTTGTGCATATTTTTTATTTGTATACTGAAGGTGTCCAAACACACCGCTATTCTTGTTTGAATTAACTTTCGCAATCTTGGCCACAGGATTATTCCTTACTGCTTGGTAGAAATGCATCCGTGTTGTTCGAACAATATGCACCGCTGAGTAAAGCGTATGATGAAGAATGCCAAAGATCGAGCATACGAATACGTTACATAAATTCGACCTTCACTCAACAGCAAGCATGTCCGAGCTTGCTATCCGTTATGGATGGGGGTAACCGCGAAGTCGAACAATTTCCTTCATCGTGTCATACAGCTCTTAAGGTACGTGACATTAAAGATTAGTGTCATATAATACTGGTAGATTAGATTCGCTACCCAGAACTATCTTCCGTATTCCTTCAACGTAGGTGACAATTGAAAATTTGAAATCTGTAATGTGTTGCTCACATCCCCCGAAATTGCACTTTGGTTATCCATAAGCGCCTTGAGGGCTTGACTACAAATCACTATGTGATTCTTTGTTTGAACATCGTGGTTCGTTGTACAAACCCTATGTAACAGTGACATTCAAGTATAACCTCGAAATCTGTAAATTATTTTTTGCGCGGTCTTTAAATCGGCCGTGCGTAAAATTAATTTTTTGATACATTTTTCTTTATCCCATCATCTAGTAAGCTTTTTGTTGTTAAATTATTTAATTATGTTCCTATATAAACCAAAGATTGTCTACCCCCGCACGCTTTAAATGCGATGCACTTTTTATATTTTTGTACATGTAATTTTTGCTGCCCCCGTTGGAGGAATTTCAAATGAATACTGAAAAAGCACGATTGAAAAATGATCTTGCAGGCTGAAATTTCGTCGATTATCATCAAAACGTTTGATAACACTGGTAGACGAATTTGAAGCTATTTCGGATTTGAACATTTGACTCTCAATTCAAATTTTTCCATAAACTATAATTTCATCTTCTGTTCGTACAATGTATTCTGGAAATTTGTGTGGGTAAATTAATATTTGCGGAAAATTTGTTCGAGCAAATGAAGCCATTTTTTCTTCGTCTTAGAGATTTTCCTATTATTGATTTAGTTTCCTAAAGAGACATTATTTTTCACATTTGAAACTAACCGAATACATTCGAACCTGCAAACTCACTTGTTTATGCATTTCATTCATGTGAAATTTCTCAGAATTCATGAAAGGTTATATGTAGAAAGGTGAACTTCATAGAAGTTCACTCGAAATTGCGTTGAATAACTTTTCTTAAAGTTATTATCGGTTTTGCTCAATGTATGTTGTCTCCCCGAATCCATTTAGTTGGCGTCGAAACTCTTTGACCTGTCTCGAGCAATATTCCGTGAGCTGTTGGAAAATCCGATTGCAATAGCCTCATTAATTAAACACCGGGAGCAGTGGGATATTGATCCAAGTATTAGCTGCCGTCGTTTGGCCGCGCAGTTAGTACATCTTCGTAGCCTTACGAGAAATGACTTACTAACGACCCCTCAGGCTCGGGCCAAACGAGACGATTATTTGGATCGACTAAGACGTCGGGATTTGGATCAACAGAAAGTTATCGAAGAAATCAAAAAACAATTCGAGGAGTTACAAGCGACGCGTGAAGCTCAGGTGAATGAATGTAAATATGCATTAGGATACAACTTCATTCATTCAATTGTGGTATTTTTAATCTGTTATTAGCTTGACCACATTGATTGAAATTTGCCTGTAGAAAATTTTATAAACCTGCTGATATCAAGTTACATTTGGCTCGATTAACTTCGTTCCAAAACGTTTTGCTAATAAATGGATGATGCGATGAGTAGATGAATAAAAATAATATTGAACATCACGTGAAAATAACTTTCTGTTAATTTTCACTACCAACAACAATGGTGCATCAAGCTGCGAATTATAGATGTTTGATTCGAGTAAAGCTTAAGTTTCCACAGCCTTTATTGAAAAACCTCTTAATTATCAATTGTATAATCTTCCTATATAAATATTTGATTGTTAAATTGGTAAGATCCTTGAATTTCATTCTCAGTTACCGCTCATATACACTTACTACTTCAATTAGAGTCTCCACAACGCATATGTGTGCTATTCTAATACTCTCATGCTTTGCTGTGTAGCCCATGTATGTACACGAAAGGTCTAATCCTAAAGGCTTACCACTTAGCAGAATACATAAAGCGGAATTGCTCTTTGTGTCAAATATCTCAACAGTATCAATTATAGAAGAAGTTTAAAAACCCATATCAACCTCATCATAAACAGCATTACACCAGTAACATTTCCCAAATGTTTAGTAGACATACAACCATGGCTTAGTAAACATTCTAAAAAGATGGTGAAGCGTGGGACCTAAAATGCATCTAAAACTGTAGATTAGGAACAGACACACTGGGATAAGGTGCCTGCACCTCAAACAAAACACTCATTAAAGCAAGTGTTGTATACTAGAAGTGCGAAATCAGCAGAACAACCTCATTGCGGTTATCACTGTAAAGCACCGTAAAAGATTTCCTCACCAATTCACTTAGAACGTACAAGATTATTCAATCTATCCAAGAAAATGTCCACAGCAAAACCCCCACTGAAAACGATTTTGAGCCACATGTATGCGGGTGAGAATTCACTGCAAATTCTGATTTTTTGGACCCTAACCTCGTAGACGGGTTGCACCAACTGCAGCTAGTTCTACGGCCAAAGCCTTCATCAGTTTAAGCCAAGTTAGAGTATGGTCACCCTTACAACCACGTCATTCCAATTTTGGTGTGGCAAACAAAACCGCGTTATAGGAACAATTATTTCTCTATACGTGACATAACCAACTCAGTCTATGCATGTTAACTTGTTTCCTAACGTCTACGTCTCTACCAAACATTTTATTAACGAGAGATGCGTTACATATCCGAAATAACTCCATTGAACCCATAAGACTTTACTCGTACCGGGAATTTTTGAAGAAATACCATTGGTCGTAATTAATCACACATTTTTGAGTGTCATATTCACAAAATGTGTCAACTTAAATAGGCCTTTTAGTTTACTGATATAGCTGCATCTAACAATCAACAAACAAGTACTATTTTGAATTCTAATTAATTCCCGAAAGCATACTTGGAAGCATACTTCCAATTCGAAGCTAAATAGAATGAATTGATGATTATAATCATGTTTCCTAACAAATTTAACCTCAGAATTACGAAGAAAATAATAAAAAGAGACAAAACTCCGTAATTGCATGCATTTCCCTCCCACACACACACCCAACCCGGAACTGACAATTTTATTTCAGATAAGAGATCGCATGAACCGTATAAGAACCCTGCAGGAGAAAATGAAAAAGATTAGGGAACATACACAAGAGACCCTTTCAGAATTGAAAGCAAAATACGATTGTGAGAAGAGAATTGCGAAACGCAAATTCAAAGGTATTGATTTATGTGTTGTCATAAAAGGATTGTCATCGGTGTCTCTGAGATGCATATTCACATTTTGACCTGTTTATTGAGAAGCAAGCTCCTGGGAACAAAATAATATCAAATAATTACAAAATGGTGGTAATAATAATAATTCATTCCAATATTTGAATTGCTTGCACATATTAGATCGAAGGCAACTATGTGGATAACGTTTTTTAAATAAGGCCTATTACGAGAATATTGTCGTGGTCGTCTAGAGCATGATTATGCTAGTTTGTTCAGAAATAGGAACTAATAATTTGTATGCACTGCGAGTAGAATGCTGGTCAAACATTTTGTTTTTGTGATACTATTTGCTGTCCCCAGAAAAAAAAGCTTGTCGAAACAAAGTAATCGTTCATGGATGCGAAGTTGCTAACAACTTCAATCTGAAGTTTGTAGCCGACCAACAAACATAGGATTCTCAAACATTTTTGAAATCTACGTTAACTCTTCGGATTCTCTGACCGAAACTAGTTTGTAGAACAATGGGACATGTACGTTAAACTACATATGGTCATTGAAAATCAATTCTTTGTACAGAGTTTTTTAAATTCACTTAACAGATAAATCGTAGATCACTAATCAGTACTGACCAAGGCCTATATCATTTCCAAGTGTGCTCCAAGTTATAGCAATGTATTACTAATTTTGACAAGGAAAACGGATTAACCCTGGATGATGGCATGATGTATCCGAAATTTGTCCGAATATCGGACCAACTGTTCAGCCATCGATTTCCGCATGGTTCGTTTCGAGTGAAACGATACACACGTGCACCACGAATTCTTGCACACATCCGTAGCACGGTGGATTGGGTATATTTTTTAACCCACAGTCGACGCACACACGCAAGCACGCACTTATTGCGCCTCATCGGATTCCATGCATTTATGTTCAACAGGTCACAAAATGTGTTTCGCCTTTAGTTCAAGTGGCGAAGCGATTACGCTTATTTTATAGTTAAAATGTGTCAGCTGACTCTCATGTTTTCTTGTAGAAACACTCAATGAATTAAATGCTGCCCATGTTGCGGCGAAAGCACAACTAGAAAAATTAATTCAAGAAAATGTGGAAAAAGAGCAAAAGATTCGCATGGAAAAGTGGAAAATAGAAGACAATGTGATGGCAATGCTGACTAAGACCGACACGGAGTTGTTTGAAATGCAGGTAATATAATGTGCAAGCACTTCACATTATTGGCCATGATAGCGTATATGATAATCACGCACATCTGGGATAATTGATTTAATCTAAAATTCCCGCCATAACATGGTGTGATAGAGATGTTCGTGATGACTAGGACTGCCAGAAACGCGTATTGCTTCGTAACCATGACTTTGAGTGCAACTATTGGTCCTATATGTTAAGGCAGTTTGGCATGGAAAACATGAGGGATTTTAAAAAAAATATATGAAAACAAGAAAGCATCGACACTAACAACTTATCAGAGTTGAAATATGTTTAGTTTAAAGTGTGTCGTTATAGAAGAAACAGAATCAATCTTCTTGTGGACCACACGGTTAAAATCAACGAAAATGCAATGATCATTGTGGGAAATGTTGAGGCCAAACCGTATGTATGACGCTATTCGTTGCGACCAGCCTTTATGAAGTCCATATCGCCAAAAAAACTACAACCAGAAATTTGTTTAGATATTTTAGAATACTAAATTTACAGTATGGACAAGCTCAGATTTCGTGTTCTATCAATCAATATTATTGTGAACAGCTATTCAATGATTAGGAAAGTCTAATAAACGCCGCAAAATAGGGTAGTTGCGAATGTTGAATGCATGTTACATTCGAGGTGTACATACTTCCTCACAATTTGTATATACTCACAAAAATATATGAAGTAACTTTATCAGTCCCACACTCCCCATCTACGTAGAATTTCATTGTGTCATTGTATGTCAGTTAATCAGATGATAATTGCTACTAGTAATGTATTCTAGCGTTGTTTGTCCATAGAATCGCCTCCAACAAATCAGCCAACATCACTGTTGGTTTCGTATTGTTCATTGCCTGAGTAATTCAAAAATAGCTTGCACTTGAGTATTAAATTGTAGATTTAGTCAACCAGAGAGTTAATTTATATCCCACGGAATCGCATATTAATGAACATCATATTTCTCGTAAGCGCTGTTTTGAACCGCTTTTGCGCAAAGAACCTATCTGCATTTATTTACATCTTTCGAAATATTTATCCAGATTTTTTTCAACTTAGGCAGAGTACGACCAATTGGATGAAGCGGACGCCTTAGAAACAAAAGCTTGCGAGGAACTGATGCGAAAATTGGAGGTAGGCTTTAAGTTATTCAACGAACAGTTGAGTTTGAAAGTTGATCTATCAGATTACAGTACACACAAAAATTTATTTTTGCTTAATTCTATAAGCACCCTATTTTTCTTGAAAATATGGTTTGCTCGTTTATTGCTTTTGAATGACAAGGAATGACAAGAAATTCTCTGGAATATGAAACACGGGTTTCGATCATGCAGCTTTACTCGATTTATCTATCTTGATAACACATCGTCATGATTTGCGTGAATCCTGTTTTCTTTGTTTGATCAGGTGTGGGTGTAGTGTCACTAAACCTCCACAAAATAATTAATAGGCCCGAACACAATCCAAAATTCACTGATTCAATAAATTGACGATAACCATCCACATTAAAACTTCTAGCCAAATACGTAATAACTGGCAATTAGACGCATAAATACTTTTCTAATTTCGGGAGGTACTTGAAGAGATTTAAGTGTCATCTCTTTACCATCAAATGACTTAAAATTTTATATGGGCATTTCATTTCAATTTCGGTTTAAAGTTTATAAATCTTGTTCAGACTGTCTAAAGTAATGGATTGTTGTACTCTGTTGCGTAAGTATGATAACAATCAAAGCTAATAGGAAGACTTTGGTTTCTATTGACCTCTGATGGAGCCTTCATGAATTTTCCGAGAAAGTTTAACTATCAGCCAAGTTTTACGTTCATGTTTAACTTAGAGTGAAACTTAGTACGAAAGCCGTATGCAGAAATTGATTTCAAACTAAACGAAATCAATAAATATCAAAATTTAAATCGCAACGTCATAATTATTAGGTATGAAAGTGAGTCTGGTCTTTGTAAATCAAAATTTTCGCACTTTGGTTATCACACTCAGTGCTGTCCAATTTTTAATAATGACCAGATTCAATGTTCAGTTCTCCGATAACGCAACCTAGTTATGTACATTATTTTCCAGCCTTTAAAAGCAAAGGCGGATGCAGTACTCGAAGAGAAACGTTTGGAAGCCGAGCGCCATGCAGCAGAGCTTGAAGAGCAAGAGAACATGATTCGAGCAGCCACCACAATTCAAAGTCTTTGGAGATCGTGGAAGACTCGAAAGCAAATACGCGCTGAAAAACGCAAGCGCAAAAAACGGTAAACTACCAGGGGAACCCGATCGTACCGCCAACTGAACGATATATTTAGATGGAACGAATTCGGAAATAATTTTATTGAGAAATAATGAATAATCTGAACACAAATTTATTGTAGTGTACTAAGAATAAAATTTCGAAAACGATTGTTGTTGCTGTTCGATGACTTTGAAAATGAAGCGACGAATCGAAATAACATCTACATGAAAGAAATCAAGAGAAATACTTGTAAAGTGTTCAAAAATATAGTCCAATCGTCATATCTGCTGTGGCGCGAAATTTATTCTGCAATCAGCAAATATAAAGCAAACAGGTTGAATGTGATAGAGCGTTCGTTGAAGTTTTTCATCTGAAATAGAAATAATGATTAATTTGTTTTCGGGTTTATATGCAGTATTTAAAATAAAAATATATTGTTCTAAGCGCTGCAGTGCTCCCTGGAACATAAGCAGGCTGAACTTTAGTCTAGGGATATATAAAACGAGCTTCTACATTCTAAACTTGGACGAATTCAATACAAATGTGTAAGAAAGTTGAGCATATATGCTAATTACAGCACGCAGCTAAAATATTGTATTTGAAATTAATATAAATGTGTTCTGAACGCCTCTGTATTTATAAATATCAAAAATTTGAATTTATTGTCAAGCCACACTTATCACACCGTTGGTTTAGTTGCATTTCAATATACCTGAATGCAACACGATTTAAAATGGTTTTGCTTACTTTCGCATAAACATCGGCATGCTATGCTTTGTGTAGGTTAAATGTTTCTAGGATACTCAAGATATATTATTTCAAAATGGGATCAAACATGAGTAATAATGGGTGACGGATAAATGACGACCGTTACAACATAAAATTCCACAAAATCTACACCAATACGGCAAGAAATTTTAAACATTTGTGAAAATTGAAATACCGAAGTTCTTTGTACAGCTCATGATTACAAATTCACAAACTTAAAGCATAGAAAAGGCAAAAATTAGGCTGATTTAATATGAAACGATTTGAGACGACATGATTCATGCGAAACTCTGTTTCATTAACAAACTTAAAGCATAGAAAAGGCAGAAATTAGACTGATTTAATATGAAACGATTTGAAACGACAGGATTCATGCGAAACTCTGTTTCATTAACAAAAGGGAGCATAAATCTCATTGCCTAAGTCAGTCTGAATCGAACTTTTATAGGCGAACGTCTGAAGTGAGATCAAATAGTACATTCTCTCACATTTATTGACCTTTTATTTTCTATTATCATACTAGATTCAAGATTCTAGCACAACAAGCAAACCACTATACAAAAATCGGGGACAAAGTTGTAAAATGTTAATGAGATTTAATAAAGTGAATGGTGTGGGAGAATATTCGTATTAGACAGAAAGTATATACAATCTTTTGCTTCACTCTAGATTGATTTACGACATGTGTACATTGCAATTGCTTACGAAAGACATCAATGAACATTTGCCATCAATTAGTTGCGTAGCCTTAGCATTGTTAATTTTTGTCTACATTCGCTCTTCTCGATGTTGGCACGATTCGGGTGTTAGACTTTTAAACCCCACTAAAACTTAGGGCAGTTACGGTAGAAACGATTTAAGTCAGTGAGTTGGTGAGCCCTTCCCGAGTTCCACGAGTAATGCAAACATTCAAACGAATATCACGGACGAGACATTGCATTAGATATCCAGTGCGTGAGTTTCAGGTCAATTCGATCTTGTTCACCAAACGGTATTTTAACTATACCAATGACGTTACTCCTCATGGTGGAGGCGGAACCTATCACCATTTGTTTAGTTCGATCGAGATGTGGGTAGTACAATCTGAGCATTAATACATCGGAAGGACAGCTGAACTTGTTATTTGACACCAGCTGCAATCGCTTGAAGCTCCAGTTATATAAATCTAACGGTTAATTGATTTAAATAATTTTTGACTAAAAATGTTTTAATACCAAGCTACAATCCAATTCTGCTGCCACATTACTCAAAAAGAATTATGGGCAAAGATGTGAAAGAATCAGCTTTTTTCCACCTTTGGAACGTGTATAAAAGTTAAAACTAGCACAATCATGTTATCTTTGTTCATTGTTAGATTGATTTAGCACATGAAGACTTAAGTCAAACATAATTTATGAAGTAGGGAAAATATGCCCAACTTATCTCAAACATAGGTATTTATTAGTGTTAAATTTACAGATCACTCTTTAATTGTTTAACAAATTCGGAGACAGCCATAAGGAGGAGCGTTGCTACGGTTAATATGATAATTGTAAACGGCAGGGGTTTCCGTGATTTACCATCATTGCTCCAAATTTATGCATTGTGTACAGTTTAAAATAACACATTTTTGCATGACATATATATGAATTAGGAAGGAAATTGAGTAGATTTTGAAAGCTATTTTGAATTCCTTGAGGAATCGTTTTGTGAAAATATATAGAGATAACTCGACGTATGCCGACGCTCAGGTGGCTAACGCGATCCTATAAACTACTGATGACCGATACGATCTTTTTTTGATTTTACAGCCTGAAATCGGTCAAGCTTTTCATTTGGTTTTATGTCTTGTGGTTTCGTAATTTGATAAAAATAGAATAATGTACCTTTTTAGATAACTTTTCACATTTTGACTTTAAATTGGTCGATTTGATTTCTTTGTGAAACGTAGATTTAGTTGGCCATTTGCATTACTCAGTTACAGACATCTAACACTACTGGGGCCTAGTAGGAGCTGGGCTGTCTGCCTTTAAATATACGTTGATTAACAAATGGAACAAAAATTTGTCCGTTGTACAAAAGCTTTTGATAGGACTTTTGCGTTTTTAACCACTAAAATACATTTATTTCACCAGTGGTGAATTTCAGCATTCGATGTTTTTATCTGGTCCCGTTAGCTGCGCATTCTTAACAATATCCTGGTTTGATATGTGGAATCATGTCGCAAATTGAGATTCTGTGCGGAACCATCATTTCTAGAAACTGATCCATACGGTAAATATGACGAATCGGAAGACAAAAATTCTCTGATTGGCAAAATTCTGATAATTATTTCATTTTCATGTGTTCTCATCCTTTTATGTTGCATATGGGTTACATGTTGATAAAATTAACACGGAGGCATCTTATCTGCAATAGCACTTTTGACAGGTCATTATTTTATCGACCTCTGATTATTTTATCAATGTCTCTTCTTAAATCCTCATATATACAAGTATCTCATTAAATACATGTGCATAAAATTCTGCTTTCTATGTTAGTCAAATATATACCTCGTTGTTAACTAATAACATTAATAACATTTGTAGACAAATTTTCAATCATTATTTTACTGTACTTGCCACTACTATTTGTGAATAGATTAATTCTGCTCATTCAATATATTTTCACAAATGAATTTCAGTCGAAATCTCCCTACAGAGAATCTGTAGCAAAGATGCCATATATGAATTTGCTTCAACAACAATAAACGTAACCTAATTGTAAATATTTTAACTTTCCTCGAAATTAGGGTAACTCAGAGTTTGTAGTAGGCTATCTCGTTAGTTAGGTGTATTAATTAGTTTAATACTCTTATGTTGCTCAAGGCTTTGAGCGCTGTGAGTATGAGTAATTATCAATATCCAGAATTATTGTAAGGCATACTACAACGCGAAATATTTGCAGTAATACTGGCGGCATAAACAAATTCTTACCTCTATATGTCAGCAAGTTACACGTGTTCGGGACAATAATAGCCGTTATCTTTGATGCAGAATTGTTTTCCGGCTAAGCTTTGATGGCAGGAAGCGCATGTGAAGCATTGTTTATGATAGGCGTTGTCGTTATAAGTCATGTATTGTTCCGACGGATCAATAATTTGTTTGCATGTCTGCAATATAAATAAAAAAATCGAATTTTGTTTGACAAATAATAGATAACTAGCATTCTGTTTGGTGTCGATTATCCATATTCCGCAGGATTATCAATTAAATTTTAATTTAAATGCTGTAGATGTATTTTATATATTTCGAATGAGTGTTTCAAGCAAATTGGGCTATTCGAACTTAATGATGAGTTGACTCCATCTTTATGACGCCTATTCAGGTAGTTGATATTTAAAATTTTGCCATCTGTCTTGTATTAGCCTCGTTCATTCTACCAGAGCAATTTACATTTGCTCTTTCTCCGGTTTCAGATCATTCTGTCGGGTAGTTTATAATCGAAGTGGAGATCCGTGACAAGCAATATCTAATCTTAGGGTCGCTGAGAGAAAGATAGCTGTAAAATTAAATGTCATATTTACACACAAAAAATTTAATACGTTAAACTCGTTATACTCTAGATCCAGCCTATAGCCTACTAAAATATGAACGGATGAAAATAAAAGGCTACATATTGAATACATCTGCCATGAAATTTTGTACGAGAAAGGTCAGAAAATTTCAACGTTTGAACTTGCAGACAGCAAGGAAATTCAGTCAATAGGAGCAATCATTGGAAGGTCGAAACAAGCCAACTGCATCTCGTTTAACCATTTAATTACATATAACTCACCGTGCACCTCGGTTGGAAGTTTTCTTTCCAACATTTCGTACAATAAGGGCTGTCATCCTTGACATGAAACGACTGATTCGCTAGCCTTCCGCGACAAATTGTGCACAGGAAACATTCTGGATGCCACTTCTTCTCAAGCGCAGTGAGAATGCTACCGGCTGTGAAGGGCTGAGCACATTTTGCACACATTCCAGACATTGTGAAATTCGTCGAATCAGAATGATTTGTCGAAACTATTTAGCGGAAACGTTGAAAGTGTTGTTATGGGTAGAGTAACAGGCTGTCACGTGTGGAAGCCATTAGCAGTTATGCACACAACCAATGAAAATTGTCCGATACACACCCACGAAAATGTTGTCATTGGCTAAGAGTCACATGAGATAATAAACTGGACATATTTCCTTAAATTAGCATTTTCTAATACATTTTATCGGTGTCCATTTATATCAGTTTCATTTTATTAATATGGACTTATATGAATAAATGCTTAGTGGTTTATTCTCTTTAACTGCTTAATACATGGTTGCAAGTATCATTTAGTAACTGAAATACGAATAAAAGATGTCACATAAACGCTTTTCTACAGATAAATAGTGGGATAGTAGCGTCGTAAACAATTACTTTTATCTACAATTTAAATGAAGAAACTAAAGAAGTGCGTCATATTGACCACATTTTTATAAGTATACGTTTGAAAATTAACGCCTATAAGTTGTACATTCTGGTCGCGTTATCCTAATGCTTTCTAAATGACTACAAATTGTAAAAATGATAAATTCGTTAACCTGATTCTAGCTCACATATAAATTAATAACCAGTGTCAAATTTCCATGTAGCCGAAATTCTGGAATGTTAGGCGTGTGCTCATGGGAGGCAACGTTTAAGCGTAAACAATGACAACTTACCGCAAACCTAGGAAAATTTAAATGTCAGTAAATTCGATCATATAGACGTTCGATCGATGGCATTGACTTGATTCACGTGACTGCACTATGATTGAAGGCAATAAGGCACATCGTATGATTGAAATCAGAATCGTTTATTAGAAAGGATAGAGGAACAAATGATGTATATAGTCGCATCGGAGTTTATGCAAATACGCAACAAAATATAGGTAAATTAGGACGGTTTTTCTTATGAAAGTTCTTATCAAAATCACAAGTTACTAAATGTTTTCGTCGAAATTTATTTGAAAATTCGTATCGTATGTCTGATGGCGCAAGGATCGTATTATCAGAGTAGATAAGTGTTGAAGTTTTTCCAGGAGACTCTGTTTACCTGTAGTTAGCGAAAAATTTGCTAAATTTCTATTTTTAAATGTATATATATAACATCTTTCGAACATACATGCAAGCTATGCTTCAGTGACCACGACATCCGAATGCTGTCATGGTAAACACTGTCGTTATTTGATTATGTCTTAACGTCGAGCGTCAAATAGAAAGCCAAATCTTTAACACATAGAAGAGAATCGAGCATCGTATCAACTCTGATGTACGGACGTTCAGGTAAAAGTTTATCAATGCAGAAGTATTCACACTTGTGTGGAAGAAAAGACAAATTCATTGATTTAAAATAGATTTTTCGATAGATGAGAGGTACATAGCCTGATTTAATTAAGGATAAATTAACATTGATACCACTAACCTGTTTTATATTGAATTGATGCACAAATTTCGATATGAAATGCACAGAAAGTCATATTTATTTAGTATATAAAGTCAGCGGAATTCTAGGCTTACAAAAATCATCATCAATGCAATAGTAATGATAGATTTCACAAAAATTATTGACATGAAAATTATATTAACAAATTCAAATCGGTTTGCTATTTATGTCCAAGAGTTTTATATGAATCATAAATTATGGGTGATGGCAAGCTTTCCAACCTGAACCGGTTAAGAGCACAAACGAAGACACGGAATGTGCTAATCCGTGACCTGCAGTTTTCCGACGATGCAGCCTTTATTGCTCACTCCCAAGAGAACCCGCACTCTCTAATGGGTTGTTTTTCGTCGACACGCAAAGACTTTGGGCTAACATTCAGCAGGAGCAAGATCAAAGTGCTTGGTCAAGGGACTGCATCGCCTCCAATGATCAATGTTGGAAACTGTTAGCATGAACCAGTACATCATTTCACATATATTGGTTTAACCATTGCGGACACGGAGGTTGATAAGCGAAATGACAGCCCAGCTACCATCTGGCCCGTTTGAACTTGTGGCGGTTCAGGCTACGTGAAATTACAGTATATGTGTAAAAAGTAAAAAAGGTAACCAATCACAATAATTCTTCGATTGAACTGAAAGCGATTCCACCCGGCTTGGCAATTGACTATTCCGGTCCAAACGTCAAAGTATTATCACCGCGGTAAACCCAAGAATTAGGTGCGGCTGAAATATGGAGCGGTCCTTTTATAGCAGGCAAGCAATCTTTCCACAATCCACAGTCAGAACTCCAAGCACGCAGTACGGGTATCAAAGGAGATGAGAAGGGCAACTCCGAGCAAACGAAAATTTATATTCGTAAAATCCGGGTACAATTCAAAAAGTGTACATTGATTGATACAAACAAAAATGTTTACAGAAAAATGCCATAGTACTCCCCCCCTAGAGCGTCGGGCCTATAGAAGACGCTCGAAGAAATCGTTAGGCTGTGAAGTCATCAAACTTTGATGGAAAATGGACTCTACGACCAGATCGGGTTTGCCTGTTAAGGTCAGTTTGTTTGATACACGGGGGTAAAGGGGGTTTCCTTGAGGGATCGGGAGTACCGGTGAGCTTCGGTTTGGGGGATGGAGTGACAAAATCTTGAGGAGCAACGTTCGGGGTATTTCCTTTCGCCTCTGGTGCCGGTTCGACGTAGGCTACTTTCAAACGATCGAACGCTGACGGTCTCGTGTGTTCCGTTGCGGTCAATAACGAAATATTTTGGATACCTGTTGATTACCTTGTACGGCCCTATGTATGGCGGTTGTAGCGGTCGACGTACATGATCACCCGCACAAACACGAAGTCGCAAGTATTCAAGTCAGGTGGAATGTAGCGGGTTGCTCATGCTGTCGAGTTGGAGTAGCCCGTAAGTTTTTCATGAAGCTGCGAAGGCGGCTGACATATTGTGGCACAGTAAGGTCCGATGATGAGTCGGAAGATGTCAGGAATTCGCCTGGAAGGGTAAGTGTACTACCGTACACTATCTCTGCAGCTGTGCAACCAAGGTCTTCTTTCACGGTGGTACGAATACCAAGAAGCACCAAGGGCAATGACTCGGACCAACGTTCTGAATTCCCTTGACTCATGATTGCGGCTTTGAGTTGCTGGTGGAATCTTTTGACTAAGCCATTTGAAGAAGGATGGTAGGCTGTAGTCTGTATGTGCTTTGTACCGAGTATTCTATTCAATTCCCGAAAAAGCATTGACTGAAATTGGGAACCTCTGTCAGTGGTAATAGTGTTCGGTACACCGAAGTTGCTGATCCAATGTTGAACGAAAGTTTTAGCAACTGTTTCTGCACTGATATCTGGAATGGCTACAGCCAATGGCCAACGGGTAAAACGGTCGATGCAGGTCAATATATAAGAACAACCGTTAGAGACCGCTAATGGACCAACGAGATCCAAGTGAACGTGCTGAAAACGCTCAGTAACAGGTGGAAATATACCAGGAGAACTGATAGTGTGACGTTGGACTTTGCTCTGTTGACATCGGAGGCAACTCTTGGTCCAAAGTTCGATGTCTTCATGCATATCATGCCAAAGATAACGAGAGCTAATCCGCTTCCGAGTAGCTTTTACTCCGGGATGTGATAAACCATGCAAATGCTCGAATACGGTACGTCTCAAATCTGATGGGACAATCGGACGGGCTTTATCAGTAGACATGTCACAAACCAGATAAAAATTGGAATTAGGAATCGGAATACGGCGGATTTTACCTGATTGGGAAGTAATGTACCGGTTTATTACTGGGTCATTTTGCTGCGATCGTGCCAATTGCTCAAAGTCGATTCCAGGCAGATCGATAGCACTTAACTGAATCCGAGAGAATGTATCTGCAACCGTGTTTGACGAGCCGGAAAGATATCGAATGTCGCTCGTGAATTGCGAGATATAATCCAAGTGACGTATTTCTCGAGGCGAATATCGATCCGATGGTGCAGAAAGAGCAAACGTTAACGGTTTGTGGTCGGTGTAAACCGTGAAACTGCGACCTTCGAGTAAATGCGGAAATGGCGAATGGAATAATACACAGCGAGGAGCTCGCGACCAAAGGTACTATATCGTGTCTGCGCTGGCTGCAGTCGGCGTGAGAAGAAGGCTAGGGGTCTAATCGTGTTATCGACCTCTTGTTGGAGTACTGCGCCTACCGCTTCGTTTGATGCATCGGTAACAAGCGATAAGCGAGCATCTGTCTCAGCTGATATATAAGTCAGAGTTGTCGCCTGCTCAAGGGCGGATTTAAGCGCGTCAAAAGCTTCGATCGCTTGTGGATTCATTGAAAAATTTCTTTCTTTGCAGCGAAGTAAATCTGTAAGCGGTTGAGCTAACTTCGCGCAATGGGGAATGAATCGTCTGTAGTAGTTGACTAGGCCCAGAAATCGACGCAGCTGGCGGATTGAACTCGGGCATGGATAATCGCGGATGCCAGAGACTTTCTGTTCAACGGGTTTAATTCCGGTGGAATCGATGCGGTGACCGAGAAAGTCTAGTGTTTCCACATGAAAGATGCATTTATCTGGATTCACGACAATACCATACTGAGATAGGCGCTGAAAAACCTCTCGGAGATGCTCAACATGTTCTGTCGATGTGTTGCTAGCAATTAGCACATCATCAATATAAAAGTATACGAAGGGCAATCCCTTAAATACTTGATCCATAAAACGCTGGAAAGTTTGTGCGGCATTTCGGAGACCAAATGGCATTCGTACGAATTCATATAAGCCAAATGGTGTCGTGACAGCCGTTTTAGGGATATCTTCCTTCGCAACGGGGATTTGGTGATAGGCGCGTACTAGGTCAAGCTTCGAGAACACGGTTTTTCCGTTTAGGGACGCCGTAAAATCGTGGATGTGTGGAATGGGGTAACGGTCTGGTACCGTAATGCGATTAAGTGCCCTATAATCTCCGCATGGGCGCCACGTATCTGCGGTACTTTTTTCAACCATATGTAGTGGAGAAGCCCATGGTGAGGTCGACGGGCGGATGATTCCTAGCTCCAACATATGTTCAAACTCTTGTTTGGCGATCGCCAGTTTGTTTGGAGCTAGTCTACGTGGTTTGGCAAAAACTGGAGGGCCACGTGTGACAATGTGGTGTTCGACCTGGTGTTTGACCACATTTGTGAATGACTGTGGTTTGAAGATCTCCGGAAACTGGACTATGAGTTCCTTACAAGGCTGGGTGACGACTGGAGTCAAAACTCGAATAGACTGTATGGATGTGTAATGGTATTTGCCTATTGAATTTAACTTCGTGGTGTTATCAATAAGCCTTCGTTGGCTTATGTCCACCGCGAGGTTGAAATTAGACAAAAAATCTGCACCCAAAATCGGAGTTTTCACGTCTGCAATAGTGAACACCCAGTGGAACGATCTTCGTAAGCCCAGGTCTACCGCGAGGGACCGATGACCATAAGTGGCTATCCGAGTACCGTTGGCCGCCTGAAGGGTCAATCCCGACGGACACTTGCGTTCGGTTTCGTTAGGTGGGATGACGCTGAGTTCCGCACCGGTGTCTACCAGAAAACGCAATTTCGTTGTGTTGTCAGAGATATAGAGGAGACGGCTAACTTTGTTGCCAGGCAGTGCAGCCGTTCCTACTGCCTGGCATAATCGTTTCCCTGCTCGTTAGATTTGGAAACAAAACTGCAGGGTCTGGTGCATCTGTAGGCGCGTTCACCGAATCTGCGGTGGTAATAGCAAAGACCTGGCCCTTTACTCCGACTTCGTGAATATCGTTTATTCGGACTGTCTCTGTGATGACCGAGATCGATCATTTCGTGAAGTACGTATGTGCATGCAAAGTTCGTCGAGTCGCGATTTCAACTCGGAGATCTCTGATTCTAAAGTTGAAGGAGTTGATTTATGAGGCGATTGTACTACTGCAATGGTTGGCTTATGATTTTCATACACTCGATCGGCGATGGCAGCAAGCTTATCTAACTTGTAATCTTCTTCGACCACCGAAAGTGCTTTTCGAACATCGCTGGGTAGTCTTTGCAGCCACAATTCTTTTAAAATCGGTTCGCCAACTGGTGTTGTACCTTGTAACTCGATCATTCGGCGAAGGAGTTGCGACGGTGTATTGTCACCTAGTTCGATACCCGAGAGTAATTTGCGTAAGTTTTTCTCATCAGATGCTGCTATACGCGATATCAAAGCTGATTTCAGTACATCATACGGTTTATCGGCAGGTCTGTTGTATATGATATCAGCAACTTCGGATGCGACTGCGTGTGGTAAACTTCCTATGACGTAACAGTACATTGCTTTTTGGCTAGTAATGCGTCGAGTTTCGAAAATAGCTTCTACTTGAGCGAACCATAATCTAGGGTTTGCTACGCCAAACTCAGGAAGTGATAAATGACCAATATCTGCTGGGATAGGTGCTGCCTGTGGAATACTGTCCATATTGATGAAAAAATGTAAAATATGCTACAAAATCAAAATAGTGAGGAGTATGCTATAGCGAAAATAATCGGGCTCACCAAATTGTGGTGGTTCAGGCTACGTGAAATTACAGTATATGTGTAAAAAGTAAAAAAGGTAACCATTCACAATAATTCTTCGATTGAACTGGAAGCGATTATCCCCGGCTTGGCAATTGACTATTCCGGTCCAAACGTCAAAGTATTATCACCGCGGTACACCCAAGAATTAGGTGTGGCTGAAATATGGAGCTGTCCTTTTATAGCAGGCAAGCAATCTTTCCACAAACCACAGTCAGAACTCCAAGCACGCAGTACGGGTATCAAAGGAGATGAGAAGAGTAACTCCGAGCAAACGAAAATTGATATTCGTAAAATCCGGGTACAATTCAAAAAGTGTACATTGATTGATACAAACAAAAATGTTTACAGAAAAATGCCATAAACTCTCATGTCTGGGACAACCGCAGCGCTTATATATGGAGTATGTGATGTATATTGGACATATCGTGAATGAACAAATTGACTAATGCTGCACTCCTTTAAAAAGCTGGTCTACATAGCTTATTTATCCTACTACCACAGCATCGCCTTCGGTGGCTTGGTCACGTCTACAAAATAAAAACAATCTTATTCCGAAATATCTACTCTATAGTGAGTTGAAATTAGGAAGTCTACCATTTGGAATACCGCAGATGCAGTACAATGACTGTTGCAAAAGATATAAGAAAGATCAAGTCGTTGACCCCACTAGTTGAGAAGATCTTGCTCTTGAACGTTCACTTTAAGAGCATTGTGTAAAGCGTCGCATAGAATCTGGGGAGGAGCAAATACAGCTTTCGGCTACTGAACGCCGATCACACCGCCGGCTTGCAACTGATGGTGATCGACCGGGTACTGTCAATCTTTGTGAGCGCTGCGGGAGTGATTGCCACACATGAATCGGACTGTTTAGTCTTTCAGAAAGCTGTGGAGCATGAAAATTCATCCACTTGTGATTTACATCCATGGTCGGCATCGACCGAAGTATGCCAACGAAAATCACATCAACTCTTAGAAATATTTGTTCTTTGGTCTATAATAATAGAAGTAAACAGCTAATTTGAGAGAGCTAATTTATTTAATGTCAGTAAAAGTCTGATTATCTGCCAGTTAAAGTCGTCAGGGGACTAACTGTTACCAAAAAGCCTTCGGTTGGTGTCAAATATCCGTAAAAGATATTTACCGTATGATTGAACTCGATTCCATCGCTTGCAGTGAGTTCTGGCTTAATCAAATCAGTGACGTTTCAAGGTAGATGTTACTGGTGAGTAGTTACACATCTAATAATAAAATTCATTTAAATGTATCTCTCGTTGCAAAAGAATTGACGAAAATTTCCGAGAATATACTGAGCGGCAAAACGGGCAAAAATATTCCGAATATTTCAGGTCAATTAACCTGTACTGTGTCTTCGGTTGATTTGAAGATCGCAACGTGCACAAAATTCAATGAATTTCTTTTACTCATTTTGATGTGTAGTATATCTTTTTCAAAAGCAAATTTCACAAAATCCCGAAATCGTATTCCTTGACGTTCAAATGTTTTTACATATCAACAGAAGTATGGAAATTAATGAAGATGTTTCTTCTGTGCACGAATCGGTTACAATCGTATATCAAATATTCGTTTGTAAAAAACAATTCATAATTAGAATACTCTTTGCATGCATTTCAATTACACACACATTCCACGACAGGCTTCGTGTAGTTTGCACGCACTGGTAGCGGCAGTAGTATCAGGATCCGTATGCGCTTGAAACAGTTGGAGAATGGCAAACAAGCTGCGCTTGTATGTCACTGTTGGAAATTTAATAAAATTTTGATATATATATATATATATAGATATATATCTATTATATATATATAATGTTTGAATCAATAATCTATGTAATATTTTGTAGATAAGTGACTCATCAATGCAAGTGCTCATATAAAGCGGAGGGTTGAACTCAATCGTTACATTCGTTTCTCGTATGTCGGTCTATGAAAACCACTTACGAGATTAATTTCACGATTAAATATTCTGTGAAACCAAAAAATATTATTTTAGGTTCACAACGTATAACCTTGCAATGAGTATTCCATTCATGAGAGTTTAGCCGAATTTACTCCAAATTGGTTTCCAGCGGAAAATAACCTGATATATGTTTAGTTTATGGGTAATCTCGTAAAAATTAAGCAATAAATGATGAAGCATGAAATAAGAAGAAAAGAGTGACTCACCAATTCAAATTGATGAAACAAAATATCTCCAAGAAAATGGGAACTTAAAGGATCTCATATACAAAATATCACTGATGCATCTCCTAAGAAATCTGAGGTTGTATTTATTGTTTGCTAGTAATGGTTCAGTTTTCTTTTCAAGCATAGTAGCATCCAATCACATCTACTGAGCATACGAAGTGATCTTGTCAAACTAGTTAAGAGTTTAGTGCTGCATCCCCCTAAAGTAAAAACCACAATCTGTTTCGGGCTGTTTGCCATCATCGGGTGAAGACATTAAGATTAAATTCAGTGAGCCTTGGTACACTGATAAGCAAAGCTAGACTTTCAAGCCACGGTAACGTAAGTTTCATATGATCAACCAGGGTAATCAAATACAGAATCAAAAGTGATCAGTTTTGAGCGTCGTGAAAGATTGTCCCAGAATCACTCCGTGGCACTCTCGATTAATTTTGTATTAGCTAGTAATGATTTTGGTATTTCTGAATAGAGTCAAGATGACCCGATAACTGGATGCGTTAGAAATGTGGAACTGCGGGATTTTCGGCTAAGGCAGATATTTCTATACGGCTATGCGAAATTGCATGTCAAAAAATGGCTAGGTGATTGTGATGAAGTAAATCTTAAAGGATTCAAGGTGAATATGGATACATTATATGGAAGAAATATCAGAATAGATATAAAGTTTTGATACATACATTTTGAATCACGTGGATTCATTTTGAACACGAATTTAACAATGTTGCAAAATAGTGACATTATTTGTCTATCATTCAAAAGTTATTTACCATGCAAAATTTTACGTTGCGATCTTAGATAGTTTGATTGCAGTAGAAAAGTCAAATGAATTGTGTTTATTCAATTATTTTCTCATTTCATACATTTAAACTTGGTTTTTCAAGCATCTTATTTGACCACATCGGAAGTTTATATTCAGATATGTTGAACTGAGCTGTGCCATATCTTATAACACCTTTCATTAACCATATACGTTTGTTACTTTGTTGTCAACATATTTGAAATGCTAAACAAATCTTGAGCAACTTTGACACTCATAACAAACTATAGCCATCGTGCCTGCTTGCAAACCACTATTAATTTACCCTCGTGGCGTTATTTGAAAAATCAAGTTCCCGCATTTTTTATAAAGCCTAGCAAAATTATGACACATCAGGGTACATGCTGGTTTCGTTACAACTGTAGCCAGCATCAAGAAACGGATGACAACATTTCAGCACTCGCAGGCCGCATATTCAATGACAAAATTTTGTCCGAGCCTGATGTCCACGAACTGAACGGCACCCGCAGGTTTATAACAACATATTCCACATTATTTCTAACAGGTTTGTAATGATAACTTAATCGCCAAAAGCAAATTGAACCATAAAAATTTATTGACTTTTCCCAGGTGAACCTAAAACGCTAAAAGGCTTGCTTCATTAACGACTTCAAAATTTGCAGTCAATTGTTTGCCAATCAGATAAAGTTTTCCCCATGGCAACATTCAACAATATGTCCACTATTTGCTAGCACATATAGAAAGTTCATCCATCTTTGAGTGATTATAGTCTCCGCCGAAGTAACAGTTTTTCGCGTGACCTCGCACCAACACATCCCAAAATGTCAACGAACCAGTTTGACCTTTGTCTATATCACTTGCAGCTTGGAACAAAGGACGATCTTCTAAAGGGGACTGTCTGTCATCATGATATGGTAACCAAGTATTTGCGCGACAAATGTTCACTTTTGGTCGTTTAAATTGTTGGTAAAACTGTAACGGTGATATTATCTTTCAGCCGAATAAAATAAAATTTTAACCAGATCAGCAGCATGAAAAGTGCTCACATGAAATTCGCACAATTATCACAAAGACGTACAACAACTTTGCTCTTTTGCTATCTATCTATCTATCTAACTATCTATCTATCTATCTATCTATCTATCTATCTATCTATCTATCTATCTATCTATCCATATATATATATATATATATATATATTTGCATGATATGTGTATGAAAATTTCTTCCGCCGTGGATATGTTTAACTAAGCGAAACCCGTTGCATAATGGAGAGTGGGCGATTTTATTAGGGACCATTCGTGCTGATAAAAATGTGTGCCAAACTTGTGTAAACAAGACGGACAATCATTGAATTCGTCCTGTGATTACCATACCCACGGTAATTCGTGATAAACATAAAAATATCATAACACAACTTCAATGTCTATACAATGCATCAACAACATTCATGTGGTCGGTGCGAACATCAAACGATGTTTAGCATATCTTATAATATTTCACAGAAATCCATTTTTTAACACTAAGTTACGAGGACCATTTGACCCAATTATTTCTTCGAAAGTATGTTTACATTAGATTAAACATTGTTATCGCTACAGCGAACATCAAGTTACGTCACAAATTTGTCGAACCAGCACGCGATCGGGTGGAGACTAGTGTCCATATTGATGAGCAAACATACTGCAGGTGGGTTTGTCAATTTGTTAAACATTATTGACTCACGCAACTGCTGCGGTTAGTGTTTGACCGAATGGTGGAGCGAAATCGAGGGAGTTTCATCGAAAACATGTCACAGTCATTAGCCAAGTTGAGTGTACAGATGTATTTTGTTTAGAGGCAAGCCAGGTGGCATGGTGGCAAGCTGTGGTGAATGGGTTTCTTAAATGTTGGTTCATTTCAAACAGTATAATAAGGAGAAATCAATTCAGCATATTTGGTATAGTTGAAGGTTTTCAAGACGAATGGTGGATTATGGGTTTCCATTTCAAAAATCAAGCTCATGATTGAGTCTCATAAATGCGGACTGTGATACAAAGTCGAACTTTGAAGCGTCTGTTGAATAGGGTTCGTTCAACAAACCACAATGTTTAAACAGAGATTCGCATAGTGATTCCTGGTCAAGGCGCTCATGCATTGCCAAAATAATATATCGTTTGTTTACCACTTTTCCAATGTTACATGTTCTACTGAACCTAATCTTATTTTTTTCAATATGCGGATGGCAAACTGCCAGAAACCGGTTGTGGTGTGCAACAGCTGGGATGTGAGCAACATATTATTTAATTAAAATATTTTTGTCATCGAAACATCAGGAATCAAAAGCTAATTGTTGGATACCAAGTGATAGAACATTACAAGTAGCACGTCCTATGTAACGGAAAATATCGATACTTACATTGTCTGATCAAATCTCAGATTTTTGCTGGCTGATTGGCTGAGATCTTGTACAGACACAACAATGACCTATTGTTAAAATAGCAATGGGCTTATGATAATAAATTAAACGACAATTGCATCAGCATAATTTGTAATGAAGTTACGATCAGATGCAATTTACCTTCCGAAGTGTTATGCACGCTGTGGCAATAAAAGTTGCCTTCGAGGAAAATGTTTTTAATGCTACCTTGTCTACAAATTGCTTGTTATTTCAAGATAAAATTTCGTAATTTCTTTGTTATCACTGCCGGGTTAATTTGGCATCGATTATTCGAGAAAGATTTGAAGAACGAGAAAGCAAAATGTATATTCTTATTAAGGACATTTGAGCCATACATAAAGATCCACATTTGTATGTTTTTATAGTCGCATACATCCTACGACCGGCGTTGTGCTGCTTTAATTCATCGGGTAGGGATAGTACGATAAGGATAGTGAAGCTTGAGTGATGGAAAGCATGCAGATTAGGATCTTTGTTCATAACCATAGACTGAACATTATCTGCACCACATGTGATTGAACAAGACATTTGTATCAATCTTATCCAACAGCGGTTTACGAGCTCAAATTTTCAAGCCTTAGCTCATTTGCATACGAAACTGCAATCAACAAATAAAATAATTACGTGTCCAAATATCCGTATTGGTAGGATAACCATCACACAAACCTGTTAAAATCGGGTTATTGCTGATCACATTTATGAGTATGACACCGAATCGTGCTGCCTTCAACGCGTTACGGGTTTCATGGTCTTTACACCCATCATGTAGATATATCAAGCTTAGGGTGATTAACCACGTACGCACCACAGCCCCGATCTATGCTTAATCTTCAACGTTCAATGTTAACCTACTTTGTTAGCGGTGAGATGAAACCTAGAATAAACCAACAGTATTTGTACACTTTTCCATCACACAAATATAACTCACGACTGGTTTTATGCTGTTGCACTTATGAGGTAAGGACAGAAAAATCAGAGTCCATGTGCCACGAAGCAATAAAGAAATGGTAGGCACAGCTTGAACCTTAATACACATTTTTATTAAAATAGCGAAGCCGGCCTACTGATCGACATGATTTTTGGTTTTTTTTTAAAAAGGTGTGAGTTTATTTTGTGGACCATTTTTTATGAGAATAAGTATAAAAATATAAGGAGGATTAGAACTTTGTCTGGCTACAATTATAACATAAGAACTCATCTAGAAGTTTCTGTATCCTTTAATAATTTGATTCTAATGAAACAACTTTCTGGCCTTCGGTTTTTGCAGTCCGATAGGATAAATATGCATGTACGTATATCTGCTACTCCAACATAAAATATTAGTAAATAGTTACAGTTAATGATCCAAAAGAAGTTCTGACATACTCAACAAACAACCTTAACAGAATGGCTTATTATTTTCTATGTTCTGCCTTTGTGAGCCAAATTTAAACAAGCCCTATCGTTTTGTTTCATGAAGACAAACACATTTAGCTTCAGCTTGTGAAATAAATTTGATCTAATTTTCGATCATAACAAAATACGCTTTACACGACCTCTATAATCATTCATCGTTAGAATATCTTTCCAGATGAACTTTAATTTAATGAATCTGTTAAATTTCCGAATTCATTCTTAGAAAATTCTAAATGCATTGGTGAATAAAATGCGAATTCGTATTTCCATCATACCCCACAACCAGTTTCGTGCTGTTTGCATACATCAGTGGGACAGTGAGATCTTGACCTATATGACTTCAAACACTAGTGAACGCGAGTTTATTTTATCATGTTAATTCCATTTCTCATTATCGATTTAATTTGAAGTTCCGATCTCATTTTTACGTGTTGGATTACACTCCTCCTGTTGACAACAGCTTGTCCACTCAAGCATACCGTCGAGCGTAGTCCAACGACAAAGTCACGTGCGCAAACAAACCGATACAACACTGACCAGCATCAAACCGGCTGGGACGTGAAGCGGTATCACCGACACAATTCAACAAACTGGCGTCCACGAATCTGGTTAAATTAAAAACCAATCACCTTAGCAACTAAGGCGGTAAATGTACACCATTGACAAGTAAGTGTGCCCATGGTCCGCACATTGGGGCTCGAAGCTTAGCTACAGTGGACAAAATGTCAGCCAACTTATGGCCTGAAATGTGATCGCTTGTTGAATAGACGATACGGGAAACAACAACGTTCGGAGGAAAGAAAAGTGGGAATAATCCCAAACAAGCGATTTATGTCAGTCCACGAATAGCTTCATTGAGCAACTTAATTATTCTCATATTATAACCGGGTTATTTTGTTTATAAATTAAAATTTTTGCTTTATCACATTTTCATTGATTTCAATGAATGGCGATTTCATAATGTTTGTACAGAACCAGTGGCAGAAATGCCAAACATGTGGAAAAGTTTAGGTTCGGTTTTGCATTACATTCACCTTTAATAGGCGAAAGATGTTCCAGTCGAAGCCTTCCTTTACACTAAATTTCAAGTGGCATGATCTGTTGTGTTGATGTAGCACCGCGCAAAATAGAGAATCACTGGATTTCTAACATTTTTTATGTTTGTTCAGTTTATGCAGATAGTATTGAAAGTCACGACAGCATTGAAACTTGTGAATTAATTGGGAAATGGCTCATACGGTTCTACTGATACTACAAACGGTGCCAATATACGTCAACAGTGAAATCACAGTTTATTTCCTTGTACCATTCCTTTGCTATTTCATGACAAACGGGTACCTGATAAACGCAAATATCACTAAAGCAATTGTAGGGCTTTAGGAAATATCATGCGGATACCATATTTATGTGTTTTAATTAACTCCAAATCGCGCAAACGCAATTTTAAGTGACTTGTCGACCATTATTGAACTTGAGTGCTTTAATCCTAGGGTTAAATCATCTTTTCAAATGAGTGATATTTACTAGGTTGATCTAAAAATTTACCAAATTTTTTATCTAGAGCAATCTATGTAGTCTGTGTTATTAGTTGGCAAATTTCGGTTACCATTTATTCTTCAGATCACTATTAAAGAGGATGAGCACATAACCTGTATGTGATCGGTTTAATGTGTGAATGAAGTCAGAATTACGTGATAACAAAATTGATATGCTAGATTTCTTTCAACCCAAATTAATTCTTCATCATACAAAAGGCCCTTCATGGTCACTTCACAATAAAGGCATAATCAATTACGGAGGGCTTTCAATTTTTTAAAGATGTCTTACTACATTTCACAAAGCAGTCTGCTCATGTTTGTTGAAGTGTGCTGGCCGACATGGGGGCTGCTAGGATTGGAGTTGACAGGTTTCATGTCCAGTTTCAATCGGTCAACCAGCAGCAGACTGAGAGCAGGATAGCAACTAGTTCACATGCGCCCATCTCATCTCATAAACACAACACACGCAACATATGGCGGACAATTCAAACACGTATCATCAACGACACTGGCAACAAATCCATCGCATGATATCGAAGATGCGATGTCATACGAAACTAAGCCCTAGGATTCAGAGACAATTGAAATGTGTGTCGAGCATTGTCGCGGTTTGTGAGGTGCGACCATAGCTTGAAAATTAGAAACAACAGTTAGGTGTTTCACCGGGCAAGAAAGTAGAACTGAGATGTGCAAGTGGACCAAAAGCTCAGTAAATGTCATCATCATACAGTTTAAGAATCAAAATCCACAAGGAGATATTTTTAGCATAGCTCTTTATGGTACGTTGACTGGTTAGAAAGGCGGTATTAAAACCATACCGGTACGAATACGCGGCTAGTAAGGATTCTCAGAAAAAGTATTCCAAATATTTGAAATACACGTTAACAGCATTTTGATATTGATGTTTATGTTAGTAAATATATAACATGGAAAATACACAATTCTTGAGCTGTTGAATTCATCTGGTAGTTTTTGAAATAATATAGAGATGTTGAAATATATATTGGCAAATGGGTATGACATTTGCGTCACTCACACATAAACACACACACACACACACACATATATATACATATATATATATATGGGTGTGTGTGTATGGGTGTGTAATGGAAGTACATGAAAACGTCACTAAGCTAGAAGTTCGGCATTCTCAAAGGTCAACTTCCAGATTTCGACTCCCATAGAGTTGATCTTTTGGAAAACGATCGTTTCGCATCCTAAACACGGCCCAGCAAGCTTAGGCGATGATGTCGAGATAAAGAGAACATGCTCCTTAAACAAAGCTTCTGATGACAATTCTACGTTTTTTATTCATACATGATATGTTAGAAATACTTTATAACAGGATAGCATTCATCTTGCAATCCTGTCTCGCGTAGATAGTCTAGATGTCACTACTATAAATATAATCATTTAGACCCCATGCAATGTACGGTCAGTTTGCGATTGCACTAGACATGGAGATTGAAACTGAACAGTATTACAGCTGATTGTCAAACCGCTTAATCTCAGTATGTTGAAAGTGGTAATCCGTAGTATTTAAACCAATATATATCAACTGATCTACTGGATCAAATTGACAATTTTCAACAGTGATTTGACATTGATGAATCAACTCAACCAACACATCATAATACCTGTATGAGCAACGCCAGCCATTTTATGTGCAGCTTCGCCAAGTCGCATAAACAGTAGATATCCTTGATCTATTTGGATAGATGTTCCTCGGAACAACCAAGTATGCTACACGTCAATTGCTTATTCTTGTGATTATTCCACCACCGTGAACTATAGCTTATCCATCAATAAATCAGTGGTTGCTGTTGAAGATTTTAGCCTCGAATATCGTACATTCTATACAAAAATAACCAGGAATATTAATTGAATTTTATTACATTCTTGCAGGCAAAGAAATAACACCAGATTGTGGTTCACCTCTACGATATTGTGCAAAGCCATCCATCACTGGACTCTTCCTTTACACTTACTGTTCGCTCTATAGTAAATGTAAAATACTATCATCCTTACAGGGCTAAATCTGCATTTTGGAATCGTTTGTACGTTAGTGTAAGTATGACTCGACCGTCGCGCAGAAAGTGGAAATCAAGTAACGGCCTGCGAAATTCCGGTCAAATTGTTTTCAACTGACTGGTATTGAGCAGAAAGCATCTGAGCTACTTTATCTAAAAATGACGTACGATTAACAAAAAGCGATACCTTTGAATCAAGGCTAATGTCTCCACTTGAGGACACCAATTAGTCAGAAATCGCTTGTTTATTGTAGTTACATGTATATAAGCAGCAACCTTCGCGGGCCAATAATGTTTTCTCATAGGCGATTGACATTAAATCTTTTGTGTTCCTGTATCTGAACAGCGTTGTTTTTAAAAAAACCTTTATCAGCTATTGCTTTGAAGCCTCACTTCGTTTAACTATTTTAAAGCTCATTATAATTAATCTTACTGTCTCAGGCTGATCAGGTAGTCGTGCGATAGTTTTGGATGATACGTTTAAAACACTACTTTGGCCTTAAATAACTAATTCGCAATATTTTGGCTAACAGCGTTGTTCAATAGCACTACTTTATCTCACGTGTAGGCATGATTAGTCTTAAACTCCAAATATACTTGCGGATAGCTCTTTTCTCCATCCTTGTCATATAAAACCATCATTCGGGTTCTTTCGTCCAAACAATTTAGAAACATGCAACCACTTCACGCTAGCCCCTCTACTGAAAATGTTCAACATTGGATGGACCATAGTAGGCAAACATTTCAACGCACTCATATTTTATTTAAGGAACTGTCATGATATTGAAATTGTCGTCTAGTTGGCCAACTATCTGTGGAAAATTAATCTGGGATCATGGATCTGAAAAGCACGAAATTGATACTCTAAGTGTGTATTGTATTTTTTATTCTTCAACTCTGCTTGTAACTGTTAAACTGGTTAATTAAGCGACACCACGGCAACTCGTGTTGCCAACGCGTCGCGTTAAATGGTCATGACAATTATAGATTGGATAGACAGTTGACAAGCCGGGTTAATGTGTAAACCGGTTTCTGACATTGTCAACTAGCACAGTTCACGATCAATTTTGTTCATTATTTTCATGGAACCGCTAGATACGGGGCAATTATACCCAGTATAATGGAATTTGTTCCCATGGGAGCGTGAGTGCTGTTGACAGGTTATGGAAAATAACACGAACAAATCGTTTATTTTAGCTCCAGTGTTAGTTTAACAAAACTGGATGGCAGTTACACTGGTCTTACTCGAAATCATAATATTTCGTGGAAACAAATCAAATGATATTACGCACAGGATTATTATGCTTTAAATATTAGCGTCCGTCTATTTCAACTTAAAACAATGAAAATACCGTGAACGAGAAAATATCAAAAAATATACATGCATTCATTTACGCTTGTATGTTGCAGATACTTGAGTTTTCCATTTCGGAGCCGTTCAAAAATTGTGCTCTGAGACATGAGGCAGAAGCGAATTTCCATTTCGACTCATGACTCACATAATAGTTATTATAAAAATGCAGATGAATTGAAATATTCATTTGCATGCTTTTCCGTCACACGTGATTTAACAGGTTGGTCGTACCAGCCTTATCCAACAGTGACATACAAGCGCTACTTGTTTACCAATCCTCCACTGTTTCAAGCGCATGCGGATCCTGATCTTACTGTCCCTGCCTGATGAGTGCAAACAGCACGAAACCGGTCGTAGAGTGTGTGCGATGGAAATGCATGTAGGTGAATATTTTGGTTCACGTTTCTTAGTTTGACAAATTGAAAATCCATATTTGCATGCATTTCCTTTAGTCTCATACACCCGATAAGTTTGCTTACTGTTTACAACCGTTGAGTAGTAAATGCGCTTGCTTTGAAACAGTGGTGTGATGAAAGACGACATTTAACCTGTAATCCACTTCTGGAGAATGATGGCACGTCAAACCTGTTCAATCAAATGTACACAAACATGTAGATGTGTTAAACCTACGGCTTAACGAAAAATTCCATCTTGACGCTCATTTCATGTGCACACACTACGACCGGATTCGTGGTGTTTACACTCATCAGGTAGGGACAGCACTATCATTGAAGCAACTATTTGATAAGCCTGTAACGACCAACCTTTTCAATCACCTACACATACGACCCGATAGTGTGTATGGTGAAACCATCTACTGATATTTTGGTATCGAGGTCTTCAATAAAAACACTATATTATTAACACTGCTTAATTATGTTGTAGTCACAAATCACCTGGTATCCGAACCATCTTCCTTTGAAAAAAAACATGGAGGTTTCTTTTCGGCTTATTTCTTTTCTTCTCATTTTAGCGCGGATGAGTTAGCAACTGCTAAACAACGGTGCATAAGACGCGATTCAAATATGGCTTGAATAATAACGCATACACGAAATTTCACATCTCGGCAAGTGTTACAAGGTCAATTGAACCCAGTTAAAACAACTCAAATCGTTTAACGAGCGCTATTGATTAGATTATCACAAACGCGCTAACGCAGATGTTTACTTGTTATACTGCATATCCCTCAGGGAAGCAATATATTTTCTACATAATTTATGACACTTTCATTATTATGACTTTATTATTATGACTTTTTATTATTATTGTACGAATCATTCACACTCAACAATTGATATTCATGTTTTGAAGGTTATTTTGCTGATAAATAGTGTGCAGATTCCATTGACTCGGTTCTGATCTCGATATAAGTGCTATTTATGCGTTACCATTATCTTGTTGCGAAATGAACGTAACAAATGAAAGAGGTTTCAGACCAATTGTCAAGACAAAATTTGACAAACATTCGTTTACCTTAGATTATGTACCCTAGAGGCAAGTATGCTAGTATTTCCGGTTTATGGTATCAGCGCCATTTTAGGTAAGATAATATTTTACTTCAGATTTGCTTGCTCTTGGCCCAGGACACAAGTGTTCGGTCGAATTCTGGGTGGTTGAACAAACTCCGGTTATGCCACTGATACACATTCATGAAAATAATGTGGATGGGAACGATCGATATTGCACTTCCAGAATCCAATTCCTCATTAAACTATCTCTGAAAGCAATAGTGCTAATTGAAAAGTCATTCGTAATGTAATTAAAAGCTGTCACCCTTCACTGATGCAATAATCTGTATCCCGTTGAATAAAATTTCATCTCACGTTGCAGTTATTCCACGCTAGAAATTTAGCCTCCATCTGTCCATTGCCCAACAACGAGGCTGTGTGGCAACAGATGCCTGATGTGCACAGTTGGACTGATTACTCGATCTGTGAGAGTTCAAACCCCGATGATGAGCCGATAAGATGAATGAGTTCAAGCTGGCTTAATGACCATCTGGCTTGAGTAAATGGGACAATGCCGAGCATGGCATGGGGTCACAATGGTAGATCGTTTACTCAAGATGCAATGCTTTGTTATTGTTGTTCATGGATGAAATAAGATGACGTTCTGGTAGCAGATTTCATTTGAACGGTCTGAAAATATCTCATTCTCACTAAAGCTTCCTGCGGGACAAGCGAAGACTGTGCCAAGTAAAATCTAAAATAAAAATAAAGAATAAAACAATTTTGTTGTAAATAGCCAACGCAATAAATATTTCCAAGACAAACCTCGTTTAATTAGTTAAAAACTGTTTTGAAGCTGCATTTAGGTGATTATAACGGTGAGCCCTTAACCAGGGTGCAATTGCGATAATTTAGCAACAACTAAATACCAATTAATAAAGATTGCTGAGCATGCAGGTGAATCTATTCGAGTCTTTTTTTAATTCTATTCGTCTAAACAACCATATTTAACCATGCATTTGTAGTCAAAACTGCTAATTTGAGTTTTATCTGGTATGAAATATTAAGAATGGAAGTGTTACGGGCAACCAAATGTCTTTTGAAATTTGATACAGCCTAATTTCCGGCGCATAAAAATTTATGATTCATGTAGCTCCAAGAAGGCGCTATTCCATCAAGCGTCCCTCGTCAAAAACACAGTAAATGATGCGTTACATAACGTAACGAGTTTACGAATTGCCATGGTGACCACATGTCTTGATGATCAACTGCCCCTCACATCCAGTTTCATGTGCGCCCATTTTATTATTTGATTTATGAGTGACCAGCTCATGTTACTTTTATTAGGCGCGTGTGAAACAAAAGCCGAGTGAACTCGTGCGGCAAGCGTGAAGCTTGTCAAACACACGGCAAACATTTCACACAATTGGACGGCTGAGAGAGAGAGGTGGTATTTTTAGTGAAACAAAATATACCGTGATAATTTAAACTCAGTTTAAAACAGTGTTGTGTTAGCTGGACAATTTGCCCGTGTATATTAATGAAGAAATCATCATGTAAATCACGAAATACCTCTCATACCTCATTTCTTATAAATTGCATTTCCGATTTGTAATTTTGATCGCCCGGATTTTAGATTCTACCTCGTATAGATAATTGGCTTTCTGGGTAAATAAGATCTGTAAACACTATATACCATTAACGTTGAAATGCTCGGCAGACACTTAAGAGCAATCCGTGAAAATTTTGAAATGTCACGTTCGACTGGGTCTCGCATCCTCGAGGGTTTGAAAATGAAGATGCATTAGAAGAGATTTAAGGATTAATGGTGTTATTTTAACGAAAATTTATTTATTTTTCCTTAGCATGAAATCAAATAAATAGTCGATTTGCTGTGTTCTAAAATAAATAAGTTGATTTTGCGTAATATTAATGTTATTCATACAATGCTAATTCATTTAACACCCATACTATTCTTAACCGAAAATCCACCGTCAAGTTGCGCCAAATAAAGACATTTGTATGCAAACGGTTAGAGCAGTTTCGGTTATAAACGGCAACTACAGAATCAACTGTAAGGACTGTTCGGATGTTTACATAGGGCAGACTTCCTATGAACTCCATATTAGACTCGGAAAAAAACGTCAGCATGTCCAGAGACAAACCCGGGATGTGAGTGAATATCAATCCCTCATTCGTGATTCAGCATTTGCGGAGCATGTTTTAGATATAAGCCACAGTGTCGATCTAGGCAATATAGAAGTGGTATGAGGCGGTATTAAACCGTATGACGAACGCCTAAATGCGGGTCAAAAGTTGGATGTGGCAGCAATCTCTACAATCTGGCGCTCAGCACTGATGCTAACGTAAATAGTTTATATTCATATTATGCCTCATCGTTTGTTAGATTTTTTCCCTTTTACAATTGTTGGACCGTAACCGCGTTAGTTATGTAATTTTACGTGGGCCGTAGTGCCAACCGACCTTGACCGTGTTCACTTGTATTAGATTGATGTGCACACACAACGTAGTAGGCAAATCGACGACTGATTCTGGCCATGTCTACGTGGCGTGATACCCCTTAGACTTACTATAGGCTGTTTTGAGGTGAGATGGAAAGAGAGGTGGTGGGTTGACTGCTACTTAGTCATGTTTCCTCTCCTGACTATCACAATTAGTTTGACTAAGCTACGTACAAGACTAGAAACGTTACACTAAATCGGCTCTAACTGATTGCACTCAACTTTCTTCTCATCTTTAACAAAAGCTCGGTCCCAAACATATTCCAATCGATGAGTTAATAGCATTCTAACTACAACATCTGATTTGACCTTACCTCTAAGCAATCTACATCTAATTAGCTACCTACCATTCGTCATTTTTATCGCCTTATTTATATCCTAGAATTATAATGTAAAAGTTCTCTACATGTATCACTTTAAAGTGGTTATATTTTGAACAACAGCAAATCAACTAGGAGAAAATTAGTCTGTTTGGTCAAATCAAGTAAATTTTTTCAACAAAAGTAAAAAATAGTGATCACCGAAAACCAATTAACATTTTGACGAATTTATTTGATATACAAACGTTTTCATTGTGCTGAATATATATTTGGTAGGCTTTCGATTAGTTATGCAATTGGATAGTAATTGATTGGGTGTCAATATGCATTACTGAATAAAACGAAGTTTATTGAGTTCTCTTGAAAATATGCTAATTGCCTTTGATTTACGCACCGAAAGGACATTAAGATTTGCTAATTAGAATTTCTTACCATTGTTACACATTTCCTACGCTGCGCGTTGTAGATATTTCAAGTAAATACCCTGAGAGCTGTGTGGTGAATCATTGATATTGCCAATAGGAATAACATATTTTGTTTTTATTGTTTCAGAATCAAATATACAAACATTAATTTGTATGTATCAGATATCACAATACCTTGGAAACTTATTATAGTTACCATTTAGTACAACGTCAACAGTTACTATCACTTCCTAGTACAACTTCTGAACAGACAACCCCTTTTCCACGATAGATCAAAATGTAGTTATTGTTTCTATGTGCGCGTCATTGATAGGCGTTCCGTAAAAAGCGTCGATACCCAAAAATAGGATGCTGACATTCTGACATTTCGCTGTCCACACTTGCGGAACTGTGGACACATGTGTACACACAAACACATACACAAGATAGGTTTTGATGCATGTATTTTATCCTCCTCATTTCATACTCGCATTGCAGTGGTCACTCGTTGAATGCGGGTGAATTCACTCTGGATAAGTGTTTTATGACTGAACACCCGATAAAACATAGTCGTAACTCTTATACACCTGGTTTTGTGGACTTCAATCAGCACCTGCGATGGATCTAAGTGGTCTGCTCACATTGTTGCTAGCCTCTCACCTTGATCTGAAAAACTACGTTGATTTCCGAGATAAAACTGCATTGTAAAAGAGCAACAACCAAGAAGCTACCACTTGGAAACATTACTAGAAATTTGAAAAATATTCACGGAAAAATATAATGTTGCATACAAACTATAATCTAAAAGTTAATTCACTAAATCGATTTTTCCTGATCACCCTTCAAGTTTGATTGGTTCTCTTTCGGACAATTTGAAAACTACGACGACCGCTTCTCAGCTATCTAAAAGAGCACAAAAACCTAATGAACGTTTAGACAATCAAACAAAGCTGGTTTAAATCACGAAGTTGCGGTGAAAACTGATGCAATGTGTGGTTCCTCACGAATTCAAAATTTTGCCCATTCTGAGCTTGTGAAACTATTTATACTTAATGTAATATATTTTGGTGCTCACATATACTCCTCTCACGCACCACAACCAGTTTCTGGCTGTTTGCCTTCATTGGGTGGAGACAGTAAGATGAGGTTAAGGGAACTTTGGAACAATGGTGAAGTAGTAAACAAAATTATACTTAGGCGAATTTAAAAAAAATACAATGACAGAACGCGAATGCTATGAAGGATTCTGTTGACACTAAAACACAATAGTCTGTACCTCTCTCGTACGGACAGTCAGTCAATGCACTCAAGTAATCAATTATGCACAATAAATTTTGTCACCCGATATAATGCCTACAATAAAATTAGCTGTTCCAAATTTATTAAGTCATTTTACGAAACCCACGTTGAATCAGATCATTTTATGTTTGAGACATTTTTTTAAAACGAAGTAGAATTTGAAACTAACAGCGAAACGCAGTCAACGATTCATACACTCAGTGAATCAAAATTTTATTCATTGTTTTAATAAGTTGAGAGAGATAATGGATTTTGTCCGACCACATCTGCGGGACGGGTATTGTTGATGCCAGTGAAATTTATATAATTACTAAGATCTTTTAGACGTCACCCTGCACAGCGTCAACATTCCGGCTCTAAAATGATTTCATTTTTGGATAAGAAATCAGTATGAATTGAAAAGTAACATTCTTCAAAAAGCAAAAGAAATTTGATCCAATTAAATTGACAGGTCACCTAGTTTAACTCCGTACATTCGGAAGCTGGTAATGTTTGGATGAGCACCGAGCGCTTGCTTAGACAGCGGCCACAGTTTCTATTCAAGATTCAGAATTCAAGATTTTTGGCTGAAAAAGCAATTACATTTACAATAACCATATAGTCGAAGTATAGTTACAAATGTATATATATTTATAAATAAAATCAATGGGACCACATGACTGGGATAGTTGGGGGGCAAAATTAGGATTAGCTCTGAGGAGTCGTCAAGTTTCGATTTGAATATAGATAAACTCTTTGAGTTTACCAAATCGGCACGTAGGGAATTCAAAAAAACATGCACGAACGGAATAGAAATATTTGCAGTAGTTCCGTTTGAAGGGTGGTATTTCCAACTTTTAACCATGACCACGGATGTTGCTGGAAGTTCGAAGGTAGAATAATTTATCCAGGGGATAGGAAACAGTAGTAAAGAATTTGTATGCAAGGATAAGATCGCCTCGCATTCTCCTTTTTGCAAGTTTCCTCAGATCCAGTCATCTGAGTTGCTCCGCGTATGGCGTATTTTCAAAACCATTGACAAGCTTAAAAGCGGTACAGAAGTAAAATGTGTTTCTGGAGCAATGGTGTCCAAGTTTGGGCAGCATAGTCTAGAAGCGGGTGTAAATAAACGTTTATTATGAGAAGAAAACAATCCGGGGATAAACGTTGAAATATCCGCCGTAATATACCTAGCAGCCGAGACGCGAGTTTGTAAACGGCTTTGTATTGTAGACCATTTTTCAAACAACGGCATTTCAAGAAACCCAGGTACTTTTCTTCCACTGTGTACGCCAGGATTTGGTTATCGAGCTTGCATGGGTAGGACAAGCCAGGATCGCGAATGATCTGCATATTCAGCCGAACAGAGCTGCCACTGACATGAGCAGATGTGAAAGTGGATAGGTTCGACTGCTCAAACATTGTAATTAAACAAACAGTGAGGTTTCATTTCGTCACCATGTGAAAACTCGCATTCGTTTAACATCAAATGATTGAATATATACAAGATGAAATGCTATGGATAGTGGTTGAAAATAATGAGAAATAAGGCTCACTCTTCACGTGACCGAGTTTAATAATTTCTTAATGGTAACTCAAGGGCCTAATTCAGAAAAAAATAATTAATTGAACTTAACACAGAAAATAAATGTTTCCAGTGATAACTCTCTAGTTGGCATTAAGTACACTGCTCTTACACAATCACAACTTGCTGATTTCATCTTGAAGTATATATAATGCTACATTGTCAATAATTTGATGATGATACAACAAAGAAAACAAGAATATAATTTGTCATCTATATACAACGATTTTAATATATAAAATCCATATTTGCATGAATTTCCATCACAAATTTTTATATAGCGTTGGTGGATATGTTATGACGTGCAAGAAATATATGGATTTAACTTTTAATGTTGATGTACTCGCTCGTTAGGTAATGATTTCAAGAAGGCGCCGGTTTAGCTCAACGTTTAATGGATTCTCTGCAGATAATTTGGCGGAAACGAATACTTTCCATTATATCGATTTATGTTTGATAAAACTAAAGCAAATTTAAGAGAGCGTTATAATCATTGACAACATTTAATCAGTATTATGTACCAAAAGCTTGAATACGATAGAAGCCGGACGCCACAAAATCTTAGATAAATAAGGAAAGGCAATACTTGAAAGATATGGAATCTGTGGAAGTGTAAACACAAGCAAAGTAGGATGAGTAACCTACGCCTTTATTGAAGCATGCTTATAATCAACCTTTGTTTATTATTCGAGCAAAGTCAGCACGACATCTTGCTTGTAGATTTCACTGTCATACATCATAGCTAACTTTTCCCGACCGCACTACTAGCCAGCATGCCACAGTAATCAAACACAGAAGACACGCCACCGAACACGTATCCTAGCTCTTTTATCGAGACTAAGTTAGGTACTGCGTACTGATGGGCTAGTTTCCACCGTTAACGTAATTTTGCCCCTCATGGATACTTTATTTGTGAGCTAATTCAGGGACTTGTCGCTATCAGAAAACGTCATTGCGTCATTACGCGTCAGGAATGGCAAAATCTCATGCTAGGAAACGATTCTTTTACATCCGCAGTACGCAACAAAATCAGAGAAGTTTGCCCATGTAAATTTGCTTTCGGAACAAAAGTTCGCATTTTAAGATTCCAATATGGATAGTTATGTTACGTATCCCGTGGTGCCACATAAGTACCACAATGGTGCAAAGGCAAAAATTATCAAAAACATACAGACGTCCTAATTCTTCTTTTCTCAGAGTTTAATTTTCACTACCGAAAAACAAGATTGTACGGATTCTTGCCGTTTAGATCTTGTCATTAATCTTTAAAGCCTAAGCTCTCAGCCGCCGTCGATGGCCCAAATTAAAAGAATCTCCATTTCATAGGAATCCAGCCTCAAATATTTGATGTGTTAATTGACTTACATATGTAAAATTATGCAAACATTAATAGTTGTGTCCGAGGTACTCAACTGGAAATAGTTCTTTTCAAATTAAAACCTGCTGATATCATTTAAATTACGGTCGTTATTGTTGGAAACAGACGAAAATTCATATAAATTATCATTAATACCCGAGTCGTATGTCAAAGTAACCCTATAAAAATATTGTGAGCTTTACGTGGTTATTGTGAAGGCATTTTCAATATTTGCCGGCAAGTATAGACTTATTGATGATCCGGTAATTTCTCATTCAAGGTCAAGGATTCTAAAGTATCGCATAGATGTTCAAAATAGAGCATTTGTCTGATATACCAAATTCAATATTGGACAACAAATCCTTGCTTTTCGCTGGTATATATAGTGCCTATATAGAAACAATCCTCTATTTCCGAATTTGAATGTCGTTACAACAGAAATGTTTTTTTACCGTTTATATTAATAATGCACTCCAATATGCAAAAGTTCCAGTCAAACAATAGCTCACAGCTTGATTGTATGTTTCAAATTTATTAATCATCTCAAACCGCAACCACTTTCTAGTATGATATCTGAATTAACATCCATTTTTTTTTCAGATAAAAGCGTCGAATTTATTCAACGTATTCGTAAACACTACTACTTCCCCATATATCCAAAAATTATTCCAATTTTCGGTTTAGTTACCACATATTGCAACTTTTTACAAACCACGGAGGTTAGATTCGCTTCCAGTGTTACAATACAATCAGCTAATGGGTACGACTTTAATGCAGACGCCTATCGGCCACGATGGCGGAAAACCGAAAGACTCATTCAGTTCATAAACGTTTCGTATACTTGCTATCAACTTTGGAACGGAAGTGTCCAGTTTACTTGATTTTCATACGTATTATGCGGCGTATTTCGTTGGACATGCATACCAAATTGAACATCGCGAAGTCACTCTGTGCAGCATGCTGAATCACGCTTGAGTCTAACTGCATTTTTCCTTTTCTAACATCAGACTAAACATAACTAGACCGACAGTGCACCAGCCCTCGTACAGTTTACGAGTTTAGTGCGCGTTGTCAGCCTCAAGGCTTGTGATATCAATTATCTATTCTTAATTGGACATATGTGATATAAAATAAAACAAATTTCCTATGTAATGGAAAATGTTCGTGATCGATCGGGGAATCCTAATCAGGAAAAAATAAAGTTTGTAACGAATCGGTGACTATACTTAATGGCCCGAACCTGAAATGGGGTCAATCGGTTGCATGTGTCCGGTTGTTTCAACTGTCATTTTGTTACATCATTAAGATATTTATTTTTTTAGATCATGCAAATAACCTCACGTGTCTTTCGAAATTGAATGTCATTCAATTACTGGCAATGGGCTACAAAATTTGTTTCATACTCACCACTGGTAATAGTGCATATTTGATTTGATTTTGCTCGTCTCCTTACGGCTTTTAAACCCAAAGATGAAATACAATGCAGAAATCTGTAGTGGCTCAAACTTATGAAATAATCATTTTTGGTAATATCTATTTTCAAGTATATTCATATAGTAAGATATACTAGTAAAGTTGATCAGCTGCGGCATTTTGAAAAAATACCGGAACTATATGAATTAATAAAGGTTCAGCTTCTCGAAACAACAAACACTGTTCTATTTGCTGCAATTTTAAACATCAGGCGCTGGATATAGATCCGTGCCGATACGTCGAATCTGTGGTTATTGCAAAGTTAATTGCTTTCTAAACCACAAATCTTGAATCTTGCGTCTGCCGTACCATAGTTTGTCACAATTGAAATCGCTCGTCATTCTTATGCGACTGAAGAAGTGACTTTTGCACGAATACGCATGAGCGAGTTTCAAAACCAATTGACCCGCATGCGGCGTGCGGTGCACAGCAACGTTGTAATCGGATTGAGCAATCTACCCGGATGAAAAATCCATTGACAAACAGTCGAAGCACCGGCGCACGTGTGCTACAATCGGACCCGTTAGTCGCCAGGGCGTTCTCAAACGCGAGCTGAAGTTACATTTAGGTTGGCGTCAACAGTGCGATTTCTCATTGCTGCGAGTTAATCAAACAGGCAGCATCAATCTTTTCCTCGAAAGAGATGGTACAACTTAATGACAGTGGAATCCGTAAGAGCACGCAACACAATTGGACTAACTCATCTTTTATTTAAAGTGGGCAAGTTTACAATATAACTCAATCGTAAAGAACGATAGCTTATTATGGATGTAATCCTTTCTAGAGTGCTCGATTTCCCGACATTTACAAGTCTCAAGCGACACGTTTTGTGAAAGTCAATCTTTCGGGTGGTCAATGATTTGAGAATTCAGATTTAAAAGCAGTTGCAACGAATAGGGACACTTGCTATTTCCTTGAAGCAACCAGCTTACTCCACATAGTGAAAAATTGTTCGTTGTAAGATTTTTACGTAATTATACGCATTATACAAGTCTCGGTCAATATGTGTGCTGCCGGCAAGCTGATGTCCATGGAGGAGTCTAAAAATGTAATCAAAAATGCTATTATCTTTGGTTCGTATTTTTTAAAACTGTCAGCATCTGGTAACAATATTATACGGTGTTGTTGTTGTTGTTGAAGGTGAACCCAGACGGAATCAATGACGAAATTATAAAGCGATTTGTCGAATGGAAAGCGGAAGCATCACGAAGAAATTATATCAAATATTTGTGTGTATGAACGTTGAAATTTTCTTGTACATGGATGCAGGTTAAGTTGTATTTTATTACTAGACGATGTCCGGTATTTGCAAGCTTGAATTCGGGGTGATCTTGCGGACATGGTCGAAGAAGTAAATCTGAGACTGTAAGGTGTTCGCAAACAGTTCATCACCATTTGTAGCAGTTGTAATGATATGCGGAAGAAAGCACGATTTTGAAATCAAAATGAAAGCGATTCAATCTTTGGATGTTTTCCAACCATCGACTCGGAAACATTGAAAATTTTAAAATGGACAAGAAATAATAAAAATGTAAAATTGTTAGAATTGTTTCTTCAGAATTTTCTACATCTCGGCTTATTTTAAACTTTTATGAAGTGTATTGCATGCAACTTTGATAAGCACCTTGAATATTTATTGATTTGAGTAATGAAAGATTCTCTTTTGAAAATAAGCTCTCTGAGTTCTGGACTTCTATATGCAATAAATTTCCTTGTTTTGTAATAAAACATCAGAATTGTTGTTGCTGTTCAGTTGTTGTCACTGCGAGCAACTATTTTCAGCGCTCACGGGAACAAATTCAAAGAAGGCTAGCGAGACTACAAATGCTCCGTAGAGGAATTCTAATCTGGAACTTCGCATCAATTTCATTTATAAGTTAAGCAATCTTACATTTCGTGTTGAACTAAAATATATCTATAATCCTATTCATTCATCTCTACATATGTTAGATTTGTAGACAAACACCTACCACGAAATTCAGAGGCGTATTGCGAGAAAAGTGACTGTCTCGATGCTAAATAGTTTGTCCGATAAAACGTTATACTCCGAAAGATGCTTTCAATACCAAAGGACATAGGTGGCCAATCTGAGGCTAACATTTATATTATCCACATATTCGCAAATATTATTTGTTGACAGCTAGAAGAAAATCGAAACTTTGAATTAATTTATGAAACCGAATGAGATGGCTTGGATTCGATTGGTTATGATAACCGGCAGCTAACCATTCGTGCTTGTCACTGAAGCCTCGTGAGATCAAAACTATGAAAGAAACACGAAACTCGTGTGTTTCTGGCCGTCTGCTGTCATCAGCGGAGGTGATAAAACTACTTTCAATTGGCTAGGAAGTGTTATGCGTAGTTTTGCACTTGAAGACTCTTTTGAATTATGATTCATACAATGAACCCCGGCATGCAACCACACAAGCATGATGCTTGTTTATTATAACGCTGGTTTCGCTGGATGTCTTTTTACATGTACGATTGATCAGTTTGTTGTGTAGCCAACGGAATCTAATAGTGAGATATCCTTAAGGCGCATCGATGAAAGCGGTGTCTGACCTTTTAGTCATTACTCTTATAAGTGATTTGTTCAAAACTCTACTTATAGGTAGAGATTAACATTTTACGTATGAGACTTAGTTTCAGACACTTCATTAATGCATTAAAATAGGTAATGCTGGAATGGAGACGAGTACCGGTGCAGAAATTAACTACTTCTGTCGCCTAATTTATTGGTACAAGGTATCTTAAAAGTGACTGATACATCTGTTCAGCAACGATTTGTGATCACAAATGTGTCATCTACATAACGCCTCAACAAATTTGCTTGAATTACCCAACGCACTTATTCTTGAGTACTGATGAAAAAACCATCACAATGCCAATTCTTCTCTCTGTCTCAATAATTTCCCTTTTAAGTGAGAATTCGATCATATTTAAACAACTAGCTATACCACAGTGGTGTGTTGCTCACATCCCGGAACTTTGTTTCACTAGCTATACCGTTTATGATTTGTATCCGCAGATTTACACGATCTATCATGGTCGTATTTGAGTTAAGTGCCTGTTTTGCTAATTCTACGGCGCCGGTGGTGTCGACGTTGGCGAACGACGAGGTTACTTAGCAACTTGTCATTCTCAACAGATATTAGGCGCCGATGAAAGACAACAAACAACAAAACAACAAAGTACTAACCGAATATAAATCTATATAATTTAGCAATACCTGACTGAGAATTTAAATTATGTACACAATAAAAGAATATAATGGAGCGATTTGTACAAAAGATCACCATTTGCAAGAATATCTTTCCAACTCTCGTAGATCAACCAGGAGACAGACAATGAAGAGTGAAAGACTTGAAGAGTAAGTTCAGCCAGAACGGCCAGCCAAAATTCTGTACAAATGGTGGCGCTTTTGTGCAGTAACCAAGGAGAAAACTAAGAAGACTTCAGACATTGACTTAAATTTACACACGAGGTTTGGAGTTAAAAACAAATCCGCATGTACAGAAAGTAAGATTAAAACAACTCATCACAGCCAGAGAACACATCCATTGGATGGCGAGAAAAGAAGGTGTCACCGTCCTCGCTCTTGTTGCAGACGTTCAATCACCATTGGCATCAACTCTAGTCTTCGATGAACATCATCTGGAAGAGGATCAGTATGACCGAAGCATTTTTCAACCGCTGCAGAACTGTGTTCAACAGATTGAGGAGGGGTAAAACGTATTGATTTAATCAAGGATTGGTCGTAGTATAAGCACAAACGGGCGCCATCATTAAACTGGACTTGCAACTCATCCTCGCTTGGCTGTTGAGCCCAGCCAACATTGGGAACAAAAATCGATTGTTTTCGCCCCACGGCTGGAGCCAATACTTCACTCAGCAAATGATGTAAACAAGGAGGGAGGTTTGTGGATTGTGAATCGGAAGTTGCTTCAGAAATCCAGGGAAAGTTCGCTTTTGGACGTCGGCCGATGATGACCGGAAATGTGGAAGGAGATTCGGACATAATCGCTCGCTCCATACTGATGCATTTGTCGCGTTGCTAGAAACAAGAAAAAGGCTACATAGAAAGTGTGAACACGTGAAAAGACGAGTATTATGAATTCTTGGCTCAGCAACAGTTCAGTTGAAACAGTCAAAAAAACTGTAACCGAATTGAGTTGGCTCACCTCAAACACATAGTCTAGCATTTTCCGCGTATCGACTCCGAGAGCAGATAAACTGTGGTTTGAATCAAGCAGGATGGTTGCGGTGGATTTGGAGCCCGTCTGTGAGCAGGAGGATGGTTGCGTTATTCGGATGGAGCCATCGGCAGCACACGCGACTCGGGTCTCGTCCTGATAGAACTCAGCAATAAAATCAGCCGGAGGACCATTTTCCATCAGCATGCATTTAACTCGTTCCGTATACAGCGTCAATTTCGGTGTGTGGGCTCTGACCATATTGATGAACCTGACGACAGGAACATGATTATAAATGGACTATAAAGAAGTAAAATAGCATAGAACGATGATGAGCAGAGGATGGGACAAAACGCACAATATGTATTGCGTGATCCCTAATTCATAGAAACATGAAAACTCGTGGATAGCAACCACAAAAAGAATAATAGTCGATAAAATGTCCAACAATCGATGTGAACAAATGATCTTTCAGCTGTGAATAAAATGCACGGGTCTGGCGGGTATAAAAACGTGATATTGTGCGAAGTTCAGCAATAATCGCGTGATTCAAAGGATTTCGGGTGCCAAATTAATGCGAACATTATAATATAACAGGCTCCGAAGTACCACCAAGTGTCCAAGTTCACTAACCAAGTTGCGTGGAAACGCCGAAAATAGGCGGAATGCATATAAACACATGAAACTGAAAATCAGTAAAACTTTTACGGCAATCAGAGGTATAGATATCCATTAAGAAGTGAAATGAATTGAAACAGAATGTGGCCAGTTATTGAAATTGAACACTGAAGTTGTAGAACCCACAAATGTGTGAGACAAATAATAAATCTAAAAGAAAAAAGTAAAACGATCACCGTTTCTTACTTGCTCACAAATTGATACTTCTTCCAATATTTTTCCGGAAGCTCTTTCAATGTATACATCCAAAACGAATCTCCCGGCTTGGCTTGAGGAGGGCCACCGGATGAGTCTGAATTCTCCGGAGACTTGAGTTCACCGGTCAGTCCAGTCATATTCAGAGGCACACCTTTCCCACCCCCAGGCTGATAAATTGTAATTTGCTGTCCGGTGCGATCAATACCCATGACTTCAATTACCAGCGGACTCGAGCGAGCTGATGGTGGCTGATTGGATCCACGCGAATTGGTACCTTTGAGGAATTCCAAACATACCGATTCGTCTTGCATTATATTAATCACAGCCAACCGGGTATATGTTCTCATCGGACGAAGTCGACTGCTATCAAGAGCAACCGGTCTTGATTGTGCCAACACAGCACTACCCGTTGTGGAGCTGGCGTTGGGATGAATTGCTGGTTTATCTTTGACTGTTGGGCGTGACATGGACGACATTGAATAGCATGAAAGACTATTTGAAGTCACTTCCCGAGTAATCGGTCTCGGAGGTTTGGAGGAAGAAGAAGGATCATTGAACGAGCGGGAACGTTCGAACAACGCATCGGAAATCTGACTTAGTCCACATTGTTGCCTGGAATGAGCTGGATCGGGTTGATGGGAGTTATTGGAAGATGTGGGATGTTGTTTGGGTGCATATCTTTCCGTGACCAAAGATGAACTTGGTCTGCTAGTTCCCGGGGCGCGTATGAAGTTATTCGTCAAGCAACTCAACGGGCTCCGAGAGAGTGAATCGATGCCACTGTCATTAGAAATTTCCTGAAATAGAATCAACGAAGCGTTTAATGTGGAATAATGTCAGGCCATCAAGTACTAAAGCTTTTCTCTATTTTAGACAAAGACAATCAATATTATATGCTTATATGTCAGTCTAAGCAAGTGACAAGAATTGCAAAAGTCAAAAACTAAAGTACGCCGACGAAAGTTTTGTGCTGACAACATGCGTTTAAAATGCTCGCATTCAGTTGTATACATTATTTGAGTATACAACTATCGTCTAATTCATGGTTTGGTATTACAACATGGGGATGTGAATTGGTCCTACGCACTTTGCTTTCCAACACAACCACACACACACACACAGTTCCAAACGGTCTGTGCTAAACTTGAGACAAAAATGACCTTACACATGTTCAAGTGAAATTCCTAATGTGAAACATTTGACCGACTCACCATCAATCGCTGATTCGTTGTTTTCTTCAACATGAACGGATGTTGCAGAATGGCGGCCAATTTGATACGTTCGTGTGGTTCTCGTTTGAGCAAGCACTTGATCAAGCTAGCGGCTTCTTCCGACAAATGACTCGGCATCTCATAGTCCACGGCGAGAACGCGGTTCAGGGTGGATCGTACCTCGCGTGTGTCGAAAGGGGGCCGACCAACAATCAGCGTGTAGAACATGCAACCGAGAGACCACACGTCGGTCTCCAAACCTTGTAGTCCATGACTCGCTACCTCACTGAAGAAAACAAGAATGGGTGGCGTAGAGCAGATTAGCGCAAGAAAATATTAATCAATGAATTAATCGCGTAGCTTGAAGATTTTGACGTAAGAGAGGTAATAAGAGAACGAAATGTTCAAGTACACGTGTTGGTGATTGATATAGCGGTAAATCCTGAGACATTTCCAATACATCGTCATCAGTGCTTCTGAGAATGTGTACAGGTAAAAATGTTAAAATAGAAGATTCGCGGGGCATTGTCAGTGCCAGTATAGCGAACCAGTTGCAAGGCTCGCGAGTTAAACATAAACCGCAACTCATTAGAAGCTTCGAAAGTACAATTCTGGGAACGAAAAAGCAAGTTGACACGTGGAACTTACGGAGAAATGTAATTTGGCGTCCCGCATAATGTTTTATGACTTTCACCGGGTTCGATTTTGGTAGCCAGGCCAAAGTCAGCGATTTTCTGTTGATCGAAAACGAAAAAAAGATTAAAAGGTTCCAAATTTCAAGACAGGTTACAATGCGAAGGAACGTCATGCTATTTTTCGGGATTATTTCAGACAGATTATCACCAAGTTTCAAGTGTGATTTGTATTGTATTGAATCACATACATGGATTGAGCTAAAGTGCGGAACTGGGCGTAGGCTACGGTACTGTCAGGTTTCATAGGCCTCGACAGATATAAGAAGTAGAAAATAGAAAATGACGGTGAGACTTTAGCCTGTTCTGTATGCAGCTTAATGCAAATCAATTTAACACGGTGCTCCCTCGCTGTGATAAGATGAGTCTAAAGTCAACGTGCAACAAAGCGCGAATCATCCTTGCTAAGAGCGGTCAGCGATGGTGTAGGATACATGTGAAAAAATCTCTCCAAATTTGGAACAGCATTTCGCCCCGATTGGAAAAACGAATAAATAAATAAATGAAATACAGGAACGAATCGATGGATGAAAAGAAACTTACAACTTTCATGTCCTTGGTTAATAGCAAGTTGGCGAGTGTGAGGTCTCGATGGAGGATATTGTGGGAATGGAGATAAAGAAGACCGCTTATGAGTTGTTTCAAGTAATGCCGGGCTGGAAAAAAGTTGCACACAAAGTTGTCATCACATGGAACATTTCCAGCGTTTAGCCATACAATCACATTGAATTTTACAAATCGGCAACAGTCAGTAAACCAACCGATGTTTGCATGAACTCATTAAGCCTGATCAATGTAGTGAAACAGTATTAAACTACTGTAATCGGAACTATTCCGAGACTCGGTTACTTTTTGTATACCTTCAGCCTTTCACATAGATAGCCTCGAAGAAACTTCACGGTTAATCTCCAGGTTGAATACAATAGCGCCGGTGTTTCCGGGCTCAAAACCCTAGGCTTCAAACGAGACAGACCCAGTGATCAGTTGGGAACAAGTGGATTGAGTTGGATATAACTGAATACATTAGCAAAACATCTATTAAAATTGATGTGTATTTTTATGCTACACAAATTTCGTACATCTGCAAGTAATTAGACGCGTTTTGATTAGATTACTGAAATCTAAATTTTAGGGAATTAAAAAAGTTTTTGACGGTATTGAATACGAAAACAAGAATAACGATCACAGAAAATAGAAGACTGGAGCCGGACAGTCTGAGACTGTAGAGGGACGGCGATATTGTCTGATTGCAGTACAGAAATAACGCACTACGCAGGTATAAAGAATAATATGTTCAGCGTAAGTACAAAGCAAAAATCTTTCATAAGACTCAGATAGTAGATCCATTCGAGAATTGAATAGACAGGGGATTATGAATAGGCAGTGTGCAAGGGGATACCTGTGATGTTCACTATGAATGTTTATTGAAAAACTTCCATCTGATGGATAACTCACTCATATCCTCGGTCACTGGTCCATTTTGTCGAACGTAAGTCTGCAATTCACCGTTGTGGCATATTTCCAGCACCAAGTACACATAATTAGAATCCTCGAAGCACGTGTAAAGCTGTTGGAGAAAGAGAAACTCAAGTAACGTATGAATGCAAGCAGTAGCGTTCAAAAGTTGATTGAATATACCAACATTTAACTAAACTCGTAAGTGGTTTCCAGAACCTTACAAACGAGGGATAAAGACAACATTTGCGCCTCGGAGTGATGTGTTACATAGAAAAAAATATTATACACTCCAAACCACCCACTAAAGCATTTATTGAAATACCGTGAGTCGCGAAATACACGCAGCCACTAAGCGGCATTACAAACTCTACATTCCCGTATTAGCTGTCAAGGAAATTTTTATTGTGTACGTGTTTCCAGAAAAGATAAGGAATCAAGACCTGTGGCAGGTTGCTACCGATCGCCCAGCAGATCAGTAGAAGAAAGTGGAGATGGGTTGGGCACACCTTGCGGAAACCTTATGATGACATCACGCGTCATGCTCTGGTATGGAACCCAATCGGGAAGAGACGGGTCGGACGCCCAAGGTTATCTTCCAAGCGCTAGTGTGAAGAGGAAATCCGCAAGTGTGGACTTAACTGGAACGACATCAATCTAGCTGCTATGGACAGACCAAAGTGGAGACAAGTTGCCGAGGCCCTATGTTCCTCCAGGAACTCAAGGGATTAAGTAAGTAAGTAAGTAAGTGTTTCCCTTGAAATGCGCTACCCAAAACTACTGTCATCGCTCCCAGATAGGAGACATTCATTCCAAATATGGAGACGTGTTTGTTGCTTAACGATTCGACTGCAACTGTGTATTAACTCATGGTAAGTATGCAAGTGACGTTATATGACAATAAATTATTTCTTTTTCAAGAACGAATATTTACTACGCTTTTGTAATTGTGAATCTATGTGCTTTTAGTCACCATAATACACGAATATTGATTGTGTGGTTACCATACTCGAAACAGAGTGCCGGTGAGATCATACGAAATGTGAGCATCTAATAGCGGGCAGCAAACTAATGATGTGGGTAGGAAATTCATACCTCGAGAATCGCAGGATGCTTCAGTCGACTGTGAATTTCCACCTCACGACGGACACGATTGGCCAATCCGTGTTGAATCATACCTTTTTTATCAATCTGCAGAATAGCAAAGTTAGCTACTCATTAAAATATCAATAGTTAAAAGTTGTTATTATTATTGCAATTATAGTAATATCGGTGGCGCAGCATATCGTAGAAATAATATATAGTGTGAGCTTTAAAGACTAATTAACATTCAATTTTTACACATTTTCATCAAATAAATTAATGTAAACAAAATGGTTATATTACACTCGATCGCCAAAAAGAGATGCACAAATATGGACGTACCATTTTGATGGCCACCTCCTGGCCGGTTATGATGGACTTTGCGCGATAGACTTGAGCAAATCCACCGCGACCGAGCAATTCAAAGACTTGGAAATCCTGTTCAAGACAAACGGTGTTATTTATACACAAGTGGTGCGTTAATCACAATAATATAAATAAAATGTCACCGTAAATCGCTTACATTTAAACAAGTTTCAGGATAATCCACATGCATTACATAGGCAGGAGGATGCACATTGTGTGGAGTAGATGTTTGACAATCCGCAAAATTATGCAAGCGCATTTGGCATGTAAGTCTAGTGGCGTACGAAGAGCGTGTGTGTATGATGCGTTGTCAACGCAACCGCCGGCTTGTAGTTACGCGCAAGATTGATTCAGACGCGCCCACTGACTGACTGAATACAAAAAGCTAGTTAGTTGCTATTGGCCACGCACGCAAACGCTGAGGCACGTTGTTCGATGTCGAATGAACTGAATGTGAGAATTCCGATGACGCCCTATATAGCTGGCCAATGAATGCTCTTGAGTGAATAACAGAATGTTAACCAACGGCTAACCAATCATAATTGAGAAGGCAAGAGATCGAGGCTGCTGACCAATCACAACACACATTATGGGTGATCTGGGGATATTGTGTGCAAAGAAATGAACGCGTCGCTGATCCACGATTTCAACGGGCTTTTATGTGATTGGTTAAGCGGAAACCTCAAAACAAACAAACAATTATATTCTTGCACAAGAACAAACTTTTATGTGATGTGTTGCTCACACCCGAAATTACACTCCACTAGCGGTTTGTGGCTGTTTGCCGACATCTGGTGGAAACAGTAAGATTAGGTTCCATGAACCTTGAAACAAACTTTTATATTTCGCAAAAACTATCAGAATTTCCGATGGAAAAATGTGAAGAATCAAAGGTCAAATTCAAAAAAAAATCTCTCCAATATTTCTAATTACATGGTCGAATGTAAATGAGGTCATTTTTAGGGATGAATCAACGGCATCAGTTTATTCAATATAAGTTTCATAGTAATTATGTGGATTCTAAATAAACCAAACAAGGTGACGGAGAAAAAATTGTATAATTCAAGAAAATTCGAGCAACGATGTTAGCGAAACGAAGTGGGATTTACATTTACTAGTGATGTTGAGTGTTCTGTGTTCTGTCATTAAACTAGATTACATCGTCAGCTTAACTTCTTTTTACTAGTAATTTTTATCTGTTATTTTGAGTGAATACCCACAAAATGTACTGCATTGTTGAAATTAAGTGGCGTGTATGAAATCACAAGGCTGATGCAGACAAAGTGCCATAGAAAACACGTTGGCTAACCTAGGCTAACATGTAGGTCTTAGACGGATAAGAGAAATAAAAATAAGTGAAAATTGAATTGACAATAATGATGAATTTCCAAGGCGGTGTTTAGTCAAACTGCTTCACAATTGAGCGTCTCAAATCGCCATTTATAATTGCCACATTCATAAATCGAGTTTTCCAACGTGTTCGTCAACGCTGCTGTGTTATCTTCCCAATCGTGAAGCTCTGGTTCGGATTGTTGGAATGTACTTTTCAGAGTCGTCGACCACCCGTTGTACTTTAGCCAGTAAATTCCCAATAAAAAATGATATGCCGCAAATGATCTCAGTTACTCACCTTTTTGTTGACTACAATCTAAGAACTAGAAACATCGACATTTAGTTTCTATAGAATTGCGGGTATCATATTCGAACGAATAATAACCGGAGTTTTCCCTTACGCGTGAAAGGTGTTGTTGTTCATGCGCTTCGGTCGATGTCGACCATAGTTGTTCATCGGTGATCTCATGCTCCTCTGTGTTTCATGTGACTAAACAGTCCGATTTGGCAGACGCAATCTCTCACATTACGTTCACAGCGATAAGCGGTATTCGGTTGACCGGCAGCATATGAAGTCTGTCGGTGTGATCTGCATTGAACAGTCGGCAGTACTATCTACTCTGGAAAATGATGCTTCACACAGTGCCTCCAAAGTGAGTGGTCAAGAGCCAATTCTTCCCAACTAGTGGGGTCAATGCACAGCGCTTGAATGTAACTTTTGGAATGATCTTTGTAGTAAAAGGTCGATTTCCAGATTTAAACTCTTTGAAGAGTAAAACTTTTGAAATACGACTGTTTCCCATCGTTTACTAACAAACCATACAGCGTATGCGGTATTGTCGTAGTGCATGGGTGGGAAGGAGATAATTGCGTCAGGTTAATCGGGGACAAACTGCGTTTTGTGCTCCAGCCTTCCATGACACGCGCTTCGAGGACACTCGATGCAACGTTAACCTCGCGTTTCGCACCCACATGTTCATTGCGTCCCAATTCACCGTTGAGGTCAATCCCTCTAACGTTAATCACATTCACTCATGAATCCCACAACACGAGAGAAAGCCAATTGGCCAAGGCGTTTAATACGCAGATGATGAAGAATAAAGCACGCACATATCTTATATAGGCAAATCAGGTTACTACAACAATGTCCTCAACATGACTGTCACGGTTGTCGCTTTAATTCGATTTTTCAACCGATTTCGTGTCAGTCAGATCAATTCACGCCCTCACCACGCTCGGATCGCTTGACGGACCTTAAAGAGTTCAATAGCAGCCGACGTTTTTCTTCTGCTCAGGTTTTCGAGGATACTGTCGGTCCAAACATTCTTATGAAACTCTTTCGAAACCTGAATTGTTGCTGGCTCGTGATTGGTATCGTTGATCATTTCGGCGCTCCCTGCTCTTCTGTTGTACCACAGGGTGGTGTTCTGTATATCATCAGAAGGCGCTTGATTAGCGCACGTCGCTGATGCAGTCTACACTTCCACAGCAGCACAGTAAACATAAAACATAAACACCTAAAAATATTTTGCATTTGATATTCTTTCAATATACGATATACGGTGCGACGAAAGCTTTCACCGTTCGTCTTGCGTGGATAATCCAGGTTTCACCGTCATACAGTAAAGCATTCACACACTCGCTGACTTTTGCCTTTACGGTCAGGTTGCGGTTGACCAAGAACGGGAGTGCGAACGGGACGAGATGACAGTTTTTTTTGCCAAACCGTTTATCAATTTTGAGGTCTACCAAAGGGTTTTTCCGCAACGGTTGAACAAATATATGTAAAATGATGTACTGGTTCAAGCCGAAGGTTTCAAGCAGTAAAAAGGAGTAAGGATACAATCCACAGACCAAGAAATTTGGTCTTGCTAAGGCTGATTGTCAGTTTAAAGTCTTTGCATGCCGATGAAAAGTATAACATTGACGACTGCAGCTACTTTTTAATGCATAGAATTGTGGCTGCATCATTGGAAAACAGCAGGGTTAGCACATCATAAATGTTGATTTGTACTATTGTATGGTTCATGCCTAAAAGCTTGCCTTTACGTCGAGTGTGAAGCTAAATACTTTCTGTTTTCGATTGGAATATGTTTGGGATCGATCGTCTATTCATAAATGAAACAAATTTGTGTGCAGTCGGTTAAAGCAGTTTTTGGTAAAGTTTCACTTCTAACACCGAAGCTTCGTCAGACCAAAGGTGATAGTCGGGACAAGGGAGCATGACTAAGCATCAGTCAACCGCGGAGGTCTTAGCCACACAAACGGAGCGTATAGGAGAATGGAAAAACCGTAAGTTCAACAAATTATTAGAATTCTATAATAAAAATTCAGCAGATGACTCTAACAAGGCATTAATGTCGTTAATGTGTTCAATCGAACACTATCGAAGGCTGAGCAAAGACTGTTGGGGAAAGGTTTGAATTTTTGCATAAGTAAGAGCGTGATGAAGGCTGATGAACATATCCTTTGTATCGAGGGCTCTTTAAATGGACGTCCCAGTGAGCAAGCTTATACGATACGAAACTGTATCGTTGGTGTCATTAAAAACCAAGAGCAAGGCGAGCCAAATCTTGATTCACAAAAAAGTCAAGCACTGCTTAAACTCAAGTAACATACGAATAAAGCTATCACTAAGGCCGATAAGGAAAAAGTAACGGCAATTCTGAATTAGAGTGATTTTTTATACAAGGTAGGTAAGTACTTATCCGAGAGTCATTATGAAAGGATAGATAATAGCAAAACGAAAAAAAGTTATGAATAACTGCGAAATGGTAGTTTCAGAGTACTTACATAGCGTTAAGGAGAGTATAGGAAATGGTTTGTTATAGCTTGTATATGAAATCAACGCTCACTCCTAGATTCAAGGATCTGCCTAAATACATAAAGAGAGCATTCCCGTACGACCTATCGTTGATGGGAACGGATCACCGGCACACGAGTTACCGAGACTTTTGGTCTATTTGTTGAAACCACTAGTAGGTAATACGGCTTCGTTCATCAAGAAGACGATAAAATAATGGTTAACTTCGATGTGAGTGTCTTGTCTACAAATGTGGATACGACAAGTACATTACAAAAAGCTTGAATTACACTGGAATCAGATGCTAGTACAAATTTGAGTGTCCAGCAAATTGACAACAGCGTGTTAATTTGCTCAATGGACAATTATATAAACAAAAGGAGAAAGAAAATTCTCCTTCTATTTTCTTTCTCATATCTGTCTAGGGCCTGGGCAACCTGACAGTATCTTAGCCCATGTGCACACTCTGACTGTACGGCACTTTGCCTGGATCAGGCTTGTGCGTTCATTCATTCATTCATAAACAAAAGAAAGAGTAAGCAATGGGTTCACCGGTATCTCCTGGAATAAATATATGGAACATTTAGAACCCTTCTCTAACTATATGAAAGAACTAAATCCATGATAACAGCCACAAAGGAAATGGAATATTCCGCAGGCACCCTGCCGTTTTTAGACTTATTGGCCTAAAAAGTAGATGTAGAGATATAAACGTCAGTCTAGCGAAAACCCAAAGACAGACGCTGTCTTGCGATACACCTCCGCGCATCCGAGATCCGTCTTCAGGTCCACAGCTTCGTCAATTTTCCATAAGATAGAACACCTATGCAACGATGAAAATGAACGAAAAGAAGCTCATAATGAAGCAACCCAACGCCTCTTGGACCACGGTTATACAGAACGTTTTGTAAAAAGCCAATTGATGAGAGTAAAACAGCCCTAGGCAAAACCAGAGAAGAATTGGCGAGATACAGTTTGTATACCGCATGTTAAAGGCACATCAGAAGCAATCAGTAGAATTTTGAACCAGGCGTCCATACGTATGACGTATAAGGGAAAACTATCCACTCGACCCTAGTGCATCTTCTGGATAAGACATTTTTATCAAGCGTCACGAATAGCATCTACATATTCAAATGTAACGGTTGACATGGTGTTTAAATAGGACAGTCTTCCAGAGAACTGCACACCGGAATCAAGGAACACCAGAATCGTGACAAAAGGCAGCCATAAGATGCGGGAAAATATTAATCCCTGATTCGCGATTCAGCCTTGGCGAAGCACGTTTCAAGCACAGGCCACAATGTCGATGTAGACAATGTGGAAGTGTTAAGACGCGGCATAAAACCGTATGGCGAACGCGGAGGCGGTTGAAATTGCTAAACCAAATATTCAGTTTCATTTAGCTGGCTATCAAAAATTACTCTTATGGGGAAATGATAGCAATAAATCGATTTAAAATTATACCTATGCAACATGTTTTTTATAGACGGACATCGGTATAATCTCTAATACAGCGAAATATTGCACTTGGATATGCTTTAAACTGTAGATGCACATAGTAGTACGACATAGATGTGCAATATAAGTATAAAAATGTCACTGAGAAAAGGTAATTACATCGCGTCTATAAGGTGTGAATGAACGAACTTTTACTTTGAAGTCACTGAAAAGTGGATTCTTAAACAAATACATCTTTTGAAAAGATTATTATCATTATTATTATTATTATTATTATTATTATTATTATTATTATTATTATTATTATCACACAAGTCTTTACAGACGATGTGCCAACAAGTATACCATGAAGAAGGTACATGATGAAAGAAAAAAAGGAAAAAAGGGGGATTTTTTTGTCTGTCTTTTTACACATGCCGTTTTTGATTGATTCCGTGTCAAGTGTAAAGACGACTAAAAATGACAAATGTGGTGTTCTAACTTTTTGCTAGTGTCTGTGATAGTAGTGTGTGGGTGAGCAGCACTTTGAAACCGTCACATAACGTCACAGCTGTCTATGAAAAGACCTCACGAATACTGCTACTGCTAAAACGCGTGTTCGGGAGTTTCACTAAACAAACCGTTCATCGAATAATTAATACGTACTTGAGGCCAACCATGGAGTATGCGGTTCAGGCTTGGTCACCCTGGCTACAGAAGGACATCAGCCTCTTGCAGAGAATATATCATCGGACCACCAAGCTCGTACGCGGTTTGAAGCACAAACAATACGAAGATCGTATTGCAAGTCTCAATCTATTCGACTTTCGCTACCGCCGTCTTAGAGGTGATTTGATACTTATGTTCAATATACTGCATACCCCCAACCATCCCCTAAATCAACTATTCACGCGACTACCACGCAGAACCAGCCGGAGTCACGACTATACAGTACATATTCCTGACTCGAGACTAAACTGTCGAAGGTACTTTTATTCTGTACGTGTATGCTTTACCTGGAACTGCCTACCTTGTAATGTTGCACATTCACCCAACTTGGATATATTCAAATCGAATTTGGACAATTTCATGTTGACCAATCCAAACTTTTTTACACCATAAAAGCTTTGAACTTTGAAAACAGTTTCTATCCAATGGATTTTTTACTTGGTTCCTGAACTGCTCAGTAAGCAAACAAATCCCGTTTTTCTACCCATATTATTCGTAATTCCCATACTATTATGTGGTTTTTGTCAAGCTATATGCTTATTAGACCATTAAAATTGAATTGAATTGAATTGAATTACGTAGATGTGTATGAAGCTGAACGGTTAGAGACAATTATATGGAAGTATCGACATTAATCGCCTTATTTCGAATTGTTACTAATATATGCGGGAGACGAAAGATAAAATACAAATATCACAATTGAATTACATAATACACATCATAAGTCTACTCTTAATGTCAGCCAGATGTATGTATGCATGCATGTATGTATGTATGTATGCATGTATGTATGTATGTATGATGGTATGAAAGCATATACCGGACCCAGGCAAAGTTCCGCACACTCAGAGATTGTACGTGGGCTAAGATTCTGTCAGGTTGCCAGGCCCATATGCATGTATGTATGAAATGACAATCATGGAGCAAGAAAGGGTGCTGCACAGTAGTAAACTGCAAGTGGGCTAATATACTGTCAGGTTGTCATGGCCTAGAACAGATATAAGTGAAGAAAATGGAATAAGCCCGGTTGTGTTTTTGATTTGAGTGAATTTCCGTAAGGAAAATACTTTTCCAATGGCATCGCAAAATTCTAGCCGTAATTATATATATAATATATATATATATATATTATCTATATATATATATCTATATATATATATTATATATATATAATGCATGCATGTATATATGTAGGTATCTACATAAGCACTTTGTTTGCCAAAAGTACCGAGCTGCATGTGGAAAGACACAGGAGTCTTTGTCATTTTCTTTATATTTGCTTATGCCTGGGAAACCTAACAGTATCCTAGCATACATGATGATATAGAATGTGCGGCACTTTAACCTGATCTAGACTTGTGATTTCAATAAAACATTTCCGTCTTGTCTTCAGTGTGCATACGTGAGTCTGTTTAAAAATGTTAGGACTATTCTGGCTGTGCCAAGTAATGTTGAACGAGTGGCCTGGAATGTTGAAATTGTTAGGGTTTGGAGATGTCAATGAGTGCGGAAGCGATTGTAAAGCTAGCCATCACGACCTCAGGATGTAGTACACCCGTGAATAGTAAATCTGATCATTTTTATCTAGAGTAAGGCATTTTGAACTTACTGAGGCTGTATTTTATGACCTAGCTATGAAGCAAGAGTGTAACTATTGAAACTTAAAAAAATACTTAAGCGTTTGCAGTCGCCCTAGCGCACATTTCACATAATCATCGGAAATCCGGACATGCCTACGGTAAAAACGGGGTAATTAGAAAACCATACCTTTTATTCTCGAGACTTATATGCATTTTAAATAACGCTATACAACTTGTAAGATACGATACATGGGACAAGTCTCACTCACATCATTACGTGATTATTAGCGTGCATATGTCTTCGAAGATTATCATCGCATAGGGAATCAACGATCCGTGAGCAGCAAGCTGGCTTCCGTCCTGGCAGAGGCTGTGTCGACCACATTTTTTCTCTTCGACGGATATTAGAACTGCGGCACAACTATCGACAGCCGACAATAGCCATCTTTTTAGACTTCAAAGGAGCATTTGATTCAGTCGATCGAAATGTCCTGTTTAAGAACTTGCTGTGCAAAGGCGTTCCGCATAAGTATGTCAACATACTACGCGCACTTTATGCTCATACATCCGGATGCGTTAGGGTTTACAATGAACTCTCACCCAAATTCCACACCACAAGTGGCGTCCGACAAGGATGCCCGATTTCTCCGTTTTTGTTCAATTTTGTAATTGATGCAATTATGGAATTATGCAACGAAGGTGCCCCAGCTTTCGGAGTTCACATAATGCCAGGCGTCAAGCTTCTCGACTTGGATTATGCTGATGACATAGTTCTGCTCTTCGACTCATACACAGATGCACAGGCGATACTGAACAAGCTATCTAGTATTGTGCCCGCATTTGGAATGCGTTTTGCGCCCTCTAAGTGCAGTGTTCTTCTGCAGGACATCGACTTATCGAACAACGCTTTATTACTTGACAATCAGGCGCTTGAAATTGTGGATCGTTTTACGTATCTCGGTAGTTGTATCAATAATTCTGCATCGTTAGATAACGAGGTCTCGGCACGCATTTCTAAAGCGACCGTAGCATTCTGCAACCTAGGTCACCTCTGGCGTCAGAAAGGACTGTCTCTGCTACTCAAGGGTAGAGTCTATAAAGCGACAGTGCGGGCTGTGTTACTGTATGGGTGCGAAACCTGGACCTTACGTAAAGAACACATTCAGCGTCTCCAAGTATTTGACAACCGGTGTCTCCGCAGCATTCTAGGAGTTAGCTGTTACAAATGCATACGCACCGATGCTCTCCGAAATAAGTTATTCGGTAGTAATGTTGATATAGGGAAGCAGATCAACCTGCATAGGTTACGCTGGTTGGGTCACGTTTTACGGATGCCGGACCACCGACTTCCGAAACAGATTCGTTTTGCGACGCCACATCCTGATTGGCGTAAATCTCGGCGTGGCCAAACCATCACATGGCAAAAGCAGCTAAAAATTCTTACTAATAACCTTTCCAAAGTAGGCGCAGCGCGTATTCCAGGCTGGTGTCCCCGCGATCATATATCACAATGGTTAGTTACGCTTCAGGATATGTCCCGAAAACGTGTTCAATGGCGGTCTTGCACTAAGCATCTTCTTGGAGTGTTTGCGTAACCTTGTATGTTGTTATGATGCATGACAGTGAAAGCCGCAAGGAAGCTGCCGTGCTGATGTTGCTCTACTCGTTCACGAAACTTGTTTGAATGCATGTTCCATTCGAGGTGTAGGCACCACTTCCCAGTTTGTTTGTGCTTACTCTTCTATAGAAGCCGTAGCAATTTAAGTCCCACCCTTCCCCATATTTTAGGATTTTACTTTTTGATGGTTGTATGGCAGTTAAGCATTCGGTACGTGCTACCGGTGTAATGCTGTCTTTGATGATGATGAAATTGAAAAAGTTGAAACTAGGCAACTGATAAAAGAAGTCATGATGCAGCTATCATGATAACAACCGCGGTCATAACACTTTGGATAGAATGACTAATGCCAGCATTTTATACTAAGCAATTCATCTAGGCCAGTATTTTAAAAAAAAATTTGAGCATGTACTACAGTACATAGTCACACCTTTGAGGCCATAAATTTTCCAACGTCTCATTCTGTAGAAATATTTAAACTTGCTCTAGCAATAGAAATGAAACTCCGTTTAGAGCAAACTGAATATCCGCAGCTCACGTAAGTGTGACAGATGTGAATGGTTCTCTACACCAGTGAGGTTGAGTGTGAATGGAAAATAATTTTATCTTCGGACTCAATAAATGCTACAATTATCGGAGTCGCAGGATCGCATGCTCAAATCTGATCAGCGAGGTAACAGCCCATAATCGTGACGAGTAAAATGCAAACAAGATAGTCCATGTAGCATGAATCAATAATGTTTTCTACAAGATACACCGAAACATGGTAAATTTCTACAGCCAATTTTATTATTTCGATGTAGTATTTGAAACAAATGCGAGTACAGCATTTTAGAATAGTTTAAACAATTAACACAACGCACACGATTTAAGCCTATATATACTACTTTGCTGAAGTGCTGAAACTTCTTCAGACCCAATGTGCTAACTATCCTGTGGTTATTCCATTAAGCTTGTAGCTTTTTTCCACAATACACTATTGACTATTGAGTCTGAAATATGCCTGATTTTTACAGAGGAAAATTGAAAACTAAGCGAAAGTGAACATTGAAATAGAGTACATAAGCTTACTTATGGATCTCTGCATACTTACGAATTTATTATACTCGGAAGATTAAGGAATACTTATAAAAATTGCTTTTGGACCATCTAGCAAAACTACAAAATTTACTCAATAGTTCAATAGTATATTACGGTATAAAAAGCGGGGAGCTTGTACAAACCGCAGGGTGGATTGTACAGTGGGTCAAGAACCTAAATCAATGTGTAACAGTTGAAAACAAGAAGAATAATTCGAGAAACAACGTGATATAACAATAAATTTATTGCAATCTAAACGAGATCAAAATGTAACTGTGCATTGTGGTGATAGATGTACTGCCGAAACAACAAATTATTAATGTGAACACAATCTTAACGGGTGCTTACCTCCTTTTTACTTCCTATATTAAATGCATGTGACATTGAGGTTATTATTTCGAAGAATGAAAACCAATTTTTGTAATATTATAGCGAAATTATAAAAGATTTGCTGGATTTCGACAAAAGCGCAAATTACAGGCAGCTTCAAAAAGAGCGCTTTATACCACACAATTTTGAACATTTGTACCACACGTTCGAACACAAATAAGAAATACACTGATTTACTTCAAAATATGTCATTTATAAGGAAAAACTATTATTTGATTATCTGATCATCGTCATGGATAATTAGTTTATGATTTCAACGAATTCTAATCTGGAATTTTCAACGATAATTTACATTGAAAATTTCGCAACATTTATGAAAAAATTAACTGCGATTCAGAACTGCCAAATGCCACATTCAATTAAAATTCTGTGCAGAATCATGTTTTCGGCAGAATATTGTTGTCTTTCCATTTAAGATGGAAGATTGCATGTAAGAACGTTTCGGCCATTAAACGAGAACACCGCGCAGTACTTCTGTGCTGTGCTACTACAATCCTGCTGCATGTGGAAACACGCTAGAGGAGTATCACTGCTATTTCAATCTTCATTTCATACACTTAGGTGCAATCTGCACGGATGTGTAATCATGCAGTATTTATGTGCTGTGCGGCTAACATGGTGCTAAATTGATTGGCTATCGGTAGTGAGCTGCATGCTGAAACGCGCTGGAGTCCCATTACCATTTCTATCTTCTTTCTATTTCTTTTGTCATATCTGTCTAGGCCTGGGCAAACTGACAGTATGTCAGCCCACGAGTAGTCTTTGACTGTGCGGCACTTTGCCTGGATCAGGCTTGTGCTTTCACATCACACACACATCCATGCCTGGGTTCGCCAACGGGCAGCATAAATTAGGCGTGTTTTTAAATACCGAAATCGGTAGAGTTTTTCTTAACAATATAATAGAATTGGTACTTACAGTACAGCTCAATAATAAAAGCTTTAAGTCAAAATATACACATTTGTTATTGTTTTCCCGATATACAATATTAAACCACATTCACATTGTTCAACCTCTAATATCTAATAAAGTATCCCAAAATGAAGAATCAAAATCTATTTTAAATTTATTTTTGAATATTTTATTATCGAAACCTGAAATGTTAACTTAGATAATGTCAGTGAATAATTTGAATATCTATGTAATATACGTTTGTTCACAATTTATTGCGAATTAACTTGTGCGCTTCATGTCCAGAATCTTTAAAACCATGATGATAACATTTCCGAAAATAACATGGAAAAGCAATGCGTATATCAGAGACTATAATGACATAATCGTTAGGTAAATTGAGTAAAAAAGAACAATCGAAAAACATGAGAAAACTTACATTTTATTGAAAATAATTTCGCAAAATACATATAAATATTCATATCATTTTAACATTTACAGACTTAATATATATTCATACCCGTGTATATTTGATATCGAAGCGTGTTCGTTAAAACAGTTATATGTTGATTTCATTTAAGGCGTGTTGAATAAATTTGGTTTCGGTAGCGTATGCAATGCAATTTACGAAAAACTTCCAGATTTATCTCGCCTTAGTAGTGAACTTCTAGTCATACAACTGATCATGTTCAAATTCTGATTTGTATTGAGTATGAAGTATTACATGAATTTGCAATATAATTTACATTGTTGTTTCTATAAAAGTCATTATAAACCGAAGTAATGAGTTGCTCAAATCCCCCGAAATTACACTCCACTACCGGTTTCTGGCTGTTCGCCGTCATCAGGTGGAGACAGTAAGATTAGGTTCCGTGAGCCTTGAAACAGTGGATAAATGGTAAACAAGATTATACTTGAATGCCACTGTTGCATAGGGTTATTACAACGAACCACGATGTTTAAACACAGAATCACAAAGTGATCCTTGGTTAAGCACTCAAGGCGCTTGTGGATAACCAAAGTAATGTGTTGCTCAAATCCCCCGAAATTACACTCCACTACCGGTTTCTGGCTGTTCGCCGTCATCAGGTGGAGACAGTAAGATTAGGTTCAGTGAGTATTGAAACAGTGGATAAATGGTAAACAAGATTATACTTGAATGCTACTTTTCACTTGAGTATAACCGATTACGAGGCGTTCAACCATTGCAATTCCAATTTGGAAAACATTCAGGAATAAATATGGTCATCGTATTGTATCACTTGAATTATTGACTTAATTCGAACTTGTTTGCTGTGTTCCATACATTTTACCTGGAAAAAGTTTCGATAAAGGAATACAAGTGTCATTGTGAATAATTAGCTGACTTTACGTAAGTAAATTTCTGCTGCGTGACGTGATAAGTTGATAAATTATCCATTAAATCTTCACAGAAAAAGGTTTATTTTATTACCTCCGGATTTATCAAATATTTAGGTAATAAATGTATTTCTTATTCATTCAAAAGTGATTTGCTCCTTTTACTAACATTTGCCCTTCTCTGTCAAATAGCATGGTTCACTTCAAGGTCATCCGTGAGCACCTTGAGTGCTTGACTAAGAATCACTTTTTGATTCCATGTCTGAACATCGTGGTTCGTTGTAAGAACCCTATGTAACAGTGGCATACAAGTATTACTTTGTTTACCACTTTACCACTGTTTCAAGGCTCACTGAACCTGATCTTACTGTCTCCACCTGACGACGGCAAACTGCAAGAAACCGGTAGTGGAGTGTAAGGGATGGGGATGTGAGCAACACATTACTTTCGTCCTCCATGAGCGCCTTGAGTGTTTGACCAAGAATCACTTTGTGATTCCGTGTCTGAACATCGTGGTTCGTTGTACGAACCCTATATAACAGTGGCATACAAGTATTACTTTAAATAATATCTAATTTCAACACCTAAAAGTGATGACTTTGGGATCTTGATGCACAAACCAGACAGCTTTTTATGAATTCAGATGCTTATTTTATATTTTCCAAATATGAATGTCGAATGGGAGTCTCGTTGTGTGTTTTATATCTTTGTTTAGCATTTTATTATGTCTATAGAGCGAGATACAAGGTAAAAAATTTAATGACGAATAACGAGACTATTCAAACCTATATATAGATTCATGATTTCAAACTTGTCTCTATATTATAAATGTGCTCACGCGCATTTTGGCATTAAAGTACAGTTGAAGGATAACAATTTCTTCAAAACACCTGGTCTTGGTCAATTCATTAGGATTTCAACAGAATTAACTAATTAGTGGAATAATTGTAATCGCAAACATTAATGTCTTACAGTTATGAATATTGCTAATTTGATACGATGAATTTATAATAATAATAATTTCACTAGAGCATGTTTGTTGCTTTACTTCACTACGCACCTGTTTGACCGAACAATGTAACCCCCCTAGCTTTTTTCGAATTGTGTTTAATCATGTGCGATACAAAATGACACATTGTGGCAATCGTTCCTCGACAAACTATTTTCGAGTGGATTAAAGGTAGTTCCCACTCGAGAACGGATTAAAAAGCGTTCCTGTTATGAAGAGCCTATTGAGCTGACCAGTCCCATGTCAAATCCAAACGCATAAACATTGTGAAATAGGCAAATGCTGCCCAGTCACGTGTAAGATGTAAATCTTCTCAACATCGATTCCTATGTCTGCTCAAGTATAAATATAAAATGTGACAAATTACTGTCAATTTACCCGAAGCCTAATATCCAGATCATCGCCAAATACAATCAGAAGTTATTGACGTCTTTACGAAATCAAATTAAATAATGACAACATATATTATATTGTTTCTTTCAACTTGTTGCGAACAACGTGGTTATGCTACCGCTGTTACAATATGATATACAGATATGAACCTGAAATAAATCCAAACAATTCTTAAAATTAATTAGAGCACAGTTGAGGTAGCGTTTCATTTGTGGAACAGAAGCTCAGTCCTAAAAATGGTTGACATTATTTCTTAGGATATTTAGGATGGTTCAGCTCAATTCAAGTTCAAGCTGAACACCGTTCTTTCTGATAATGTTTCTATTTCATAGCCGATGCATTTCCATTAAAACGCTTCATTAAAACAGCCATTTCATGACTGTTATTGTCCGATCGTCCTTAAACAACGTGTAATATCTTCATTCTCGATATTGTCATTTTGAATGCCGTTTGATGGTCTCGACGTTTGGTCGTTTTATCTTCGCAGTGAAAGAGGTATTTTATGTAGCTCACATGAATGGTGTGCATCGAGAATGAAACAATTTAAATTTACAATTTTTATACATGTTTATACAGGAAATGTTTGAAATGTTTGGATTTTTGCTCAAATTGCCCATAGATAGAATCGCATTTTAGTTGTTCAATACTCATTCCATTTAATGTTTGTTCAAAGCACTACGTGAAACAAAACATGTTTCAAACAATCAAATGTAGACATTTATTCAACGAAAAAAAGTGGATTGTATTTAAAGTCCGAGTTTATCTTAACCCTTCATATAAGTTTATATTTATTACATAGTCACACTGAGATAACTGAATATCAAACGATCGATAACTATGTTGTATTATGTTATGAGAGAAATAATGGAATGGATTGCTAAATGTGATGTGGTTTTATAATACCAAAGTGAACGAAGAAAAGTTTAATATTAATTTTACACACGGAAAATGTTGAAACAAGTTTACATGACTATACAACACCCAATCCATTGACCGAAAAATTAATTAACCGCGGTGGATTCTGATCAGGTATCTTGTCAATCAAGATAAAGCCTGATGGACCAGCTGCTTTGTAGAGCTTACATAACATTTAATTTGATAATCAATCTTGTCATTCAAATATGCTATTCGAACACCTGTATTTTACTTCTTGCGTGTGAAGCGGAAAATTGCAATAATTTGGTTCGACAAAGTACTGGAAGTAATGAAACCTTCTATACGATAGCTTTTGAAGTCCAAAGTATTTTCTATCCACAAAGTCACTCTATGTACGTTATATATGAAGCAGCAGAACTACACTTCAGATCTGTAATTTTAAAAGACAAGGGTTCTATTACATTACCTGTCTCGTTATGCTTGTGCGTATATAATCGTATATATGTAGCAAATTATAGCTTTATTATAATAATCTCAATATACTTCGGCATTCTCTCTTTGTAACTGTTTAGATCATACAACCTTACTTATTTACCAATCTCAGATTAATGAATATGCCATTAAAACTGCATTGGTTTACATATGATGTAATGAAATAGAAACTTGAAGAGAGAGTTGAAATGCAATTAGAGTTCGCCGAGTTCACACCACAAACTAAAACAATTTAATTTAATTTTTGAAATAGATAGTTTTCTGCCCTTTTCATTCACTAAAGTTTTGTAGGATTAGGATGACATTCAACATGGATTCTTCTCTTAGAGATTAGTTCTACTACTCGTTCATCATACTGCTAACTCGAACGTCCCTGCATCAGCAATCATTCATCCAGTTCGCCTCAATACATCTGAGTCAAAAAGTTCAGGTAATTGTACAATTGAGAAAACTTTCATATTTTTTATATGATGTGTACTTTGATGAAATAAACGTTAACCTCAAGCTGAAATTTCTTGCAGTCGAGAATAAAACATTTCGAATTCTGATTCTTCTCATTATTTGTCAATTGCTGTCGGTCGTGCATTGCATATGCACTTCGTTATCAGTTTCGCAATACTTGATCTAATTGTGTAAACACTTAAATGTAACTTGCAGCGAGTATTGAGTGGTGAATTCCGTTGGTCGAATTCGATTCCGGGCCAACAGTATTCATCGTTCACGATGCATCATGAGACCATTTATTGCAAATATTTCTCACAAAGTTCGGTGAAGTACTTTTGATGAAGTGCGTTTAAAAGTTTTGCTTTGTTATGTACGCTTTTTAATTAGCCCCTATTAAGATTCAGTATTTACTTTGTTTGATTGTTGAGTGGTCATTCTGAACGGTTTTGTTAACTTTTTGACCCGAGAAGTTACTTGTATTCGAGTGCTTTAGGTTAGCAGCTTGGATATCACCACAATGAATGCAATGGACCAGATTTGTGTCCGGTGTTTGTATTCATATTCCCGGCCTTGCTTACTGTCAACCGAGCCGCGAATGCACTCGGGATCATTGTATTCTGAAAAGTTGAATATTGCATCCAAACTCACGCTCCCCAAATCGTAATGTATGCATTACGTGGAACGGGATAGAATAGGAGAACGTTTTACGCTTGTAATATTATTCGTTGTTACCCATCGTTCAAAAGAGATCAACGAATTCCCGATTGTTTTCAACAGAGAGAAACCGGTCTTTTAGTGTGTTTGATGGGACAAATAGTAACTGTACCTAGTTTATTTCTTTCGTCTGTTTGAATTCGCCTCCTCCATTTGCATTGCTCATTGATAAGACCATTAGTATGAAGCGAGACCAAGGTTACTCGTTCAGCTATCATATTTTTATAAGAGGTTTTGTAGATTTATCGCTTTCATCAGTCCATGTAAACTTGAACGTTTCATAAAATATTTTTTTCTGGGTTGCATGCTTCCAGTTCTTGCTTTCAGAGCAGAGCACAAATCGCACATCAATCCCATTGTATTCCTCATTTGTCTCTTTATTTGGGTTCACTCTCTAGGATATGAAAATCAGGTAAGATTAAATAATAAAAAATGATCAAAACTCATTAACTTCAGTAAATGGTAACACAATAAATGAAGGATTTATTCTGTTTCGTTTCTCATCATTTCACGGTCGGTATTTAGCAGTGGTACAAAAATTCTAATATTTGATTTCAATAAATAATTGCGTAAGTTAATAACAACACTTGACATTCATTTAACTTTCTGATAGTACATCATGCTCTACCATCCACCTTTCTATGGTTTTGTGGAATTCTTTCTCCGTAGCAAAGATTTATTTTAAAATCTAGGGTGAACCCCGAACTTTTTCATTGCTTCAAAGATGTTATCGTTCATAGGACAGATGAATTTCTCGTCATCTCGTCAGTAATCCACTAATTCCGGAGCGTCGGAGGGAGGATCCTTGGATAACATATTCGTTTCATTTATCGCACACAAAAATCAAATCATGTTTGCTACCAGTTCCATGGAATCGATGTCAAATTAAAGGTTTCGCTAAGTTGTGCATGAAAAATCCGTATAAGGAAACATGTTTCGTCTGCGTATAACGAGGGGTGCTAGAGAGTGAAGGAACAACCTGAGATCACGTAGGTTTGATCATGGGAAACTGCTCATAGCTAACACTGGCCTAGTCAAGTTTTGGTGGAGACAATGATTTTAGAATTTCACTTGTCCCGTCTCTCATAATCAATTGCCCATGAATGAACCCGAACTTTAAGTGCGAATTAAATAATATAACAATTGGCTAGCAAAATTGGTGAACCACTGATGCTGTCCGTTTTCATATTTCTACTGAAAAATACAATTATTTATTGATACAATATTACTCTAATTGGAGTATTGCGCTTGTCGAGATAGGTGCGATCGATATAATATTGATAATTTGTAGGGATCCCATGATAGTACTTTGCACGTAGCCCAAGCAATGTCTTGATTCAAATTATCAACTTTTTGATTGAGCTGTTCAGAATCTTTGCACTCTATTTTATTACAAATCGCTAAGTTTACTATTCCTCATTATCAGTGTATTTGAATAAATCTTTATTACTCACTTAAGGTAAAGTTTATGGCGTGTTTGATTAAAATTAATTTTAATAAAAATGAAACATTTGATAACGTTTACCCACTGTTTTAACATCAAAATGTAATCGTACCGTTTTCAACTGGTAAGCAAACTTAGCTTTTCGTGAATTCGATCCATAAAGTATAAACAAACCAAACTACGTTGTCTCCAACTGATGTCCGTAAAAACAAAAAGTATGTACAAGTTGAGCTTGACACCTACGGTTGAATAAGGTTGGGATGACCAATCTATTCAATCACGTGCCAGCGAACATGTCTATAGGGTTAAACACATGCTCCTGAACATTGATCCTCATTTATATGCACTTCCATCACACTCAACCTCAACATATTACCATGCCTTCATCGTTTCAATGCATGCATATTCTGATCGTAACGTCCCTATCTGATGAGTGTAAATAGCACGAAACCTGTCGTAGCGTGTGTGTGTGTGATGAAAACGCATACAAATGAGTTTCTTAGCCCGCAGTGTAATTGCAACAAAAATATTCTCTCGTTTCAATCAGTTTGTTTCGATAAATACTCGTTGCGATCTTTACTTCAGCAAACGATTCCATATTTTACATGTCACAAAACAACAAAAACGTTCGCCCGCTGTTTGTTTTTCCACTCAGTGATTTCACTAGCCGCGGGCAATTATTCACCGCTGTTTGTCTCGACGTTGCTGGTAGCGAGCAATTAGAGCAATTCGGAGCGTTTTCAATGTGTTAGAAGCAGCGGTTTCTTTCAAACTGCATTCATAAGCTATTGGAATCGGAAGAACAGAGATATTCATATGATCAGGATTGTTGAAATTGTTCGAGAACGAATGTGTTTCATGCCCAAATAATACCTGATTATGTTTGGTTGATGGTTTTCGTATGGTTTTTAGTTTATAGAATCATCATTTTTGAGTGGCAAGAATATGATGTTAAATATCGTTGCGTATATTTAGTAATGTTAACTAAATTGCCACTGGTATTGTAAGTCAAATACAGCATTATTTAAACCATAATTTGTGGTTTATTCATGGTAAACTGTGTGTTCGCTTATAACTTACTCTTGCCATTCTTTATTTCTCGGTGCTCAAATCGAATTTATCAAAACGTTTTTAACTTCATGAGGAAGCTTTCTTTTTTAATTGACTTCAATCCGGTATTGCAATGCCGGTACAAAGACACAACTTTAGAAAAAATATAGTTTTTTGCTGGGCGAATTATAGCATCACTTCTTCGTCAAGCCTAGAATTAGGAATCTCGGCCACCTTCTAAAATATACGATGTTAAATCAGATTGGATTTTTCGCAATAAAATCGCTCGGATTAAAACCTTTGCATTGTTTGTTGCTGAGCTCAAACTGCTCAGTGTATTGCCTCATTTCGAAGCGTATGCCAGCGTTGTTCATCCTTGCATTCCATGCATAACTGTTGCATTCTGCTTTTTATATCCACTAACACATTCGAGCTGTTTACAAAATTTCAATTGAAGGAAACCATATCAGTTACGGTGATCTCTCTTTTCAACGGTAATTTGCATCAAACTGTATGCAAGCTAATATTTTACTAACTTATTTCCACTTGATGATCAAAGCCTCTTGATTAAATACAATATCTTCGTATCTATGGTCAAAACCACCCCACGTGGGATGGCAACGTACCCCGACAACAAAGATGGTCAGACAAATAAACGTACGTCTGATCACACGCCGTGGCAATCCATCACTTCATCATGTGTTGCTTACTCGCCCACTCACCGTCCTCACTGGCTTAGTAACTCGCCGCAGACACATATATCCAATTATCTTAACCTTTGTGGATTATTTGGTCAAAGACATTATAGAGTACAATAAAAACACAGGAACAAAAGAAGCTGTACTCGGCAACACTTGGACTAGACACTTATATTGTTTACCTTCCCCCTTTCCAGCTGTGGAGGTCAATTGGGAAAATTGACCGCGGCCTCGAATTTCTCAAGCTTTGTCTCTCTTTGTGGTTGATTGGCGCAGATGGGCAGTGGCGATGAGTTGTACACAATATTACAAAACCCTCGCAGCTTTATTAAGTCTAATGCCTATAGCCACTCGAGGAATTTTGCGTTGCGAATATTAAAGGGCCATTCTTTAATAATATTATACTTCGTTTAATTCAATTAAATCACATCTGGATGGAGAATAATTAATAAGTAAGCAGATTAAAAAATATTGCCAAACAAAAATGATCTTCGCCTGACAATGGGAATACATACTAAACCCGAAGGGTTCAAAATATACGAGCTCGGCGATCGAAGAAACCAGAAGGCGTTGCTAGTATACCATAAATAAAGATTAAATACCCTGGCTAATAAATAGATCTAGATCAGAGTAACTAATAATGTGCCAAATAACGACTATAGTTCTAATGTAGTGAGAAACAGTTTTATTGTTCGCAATACGTCCTAGCTATCTGTAAACGGCTACGAAATGACACATTTTCAACGACCTCAGGCAATCAATTCTCTCTGTCAGTCTATCCGCTTGACGGGTAAATAAACTGCTGACTGACGCATGAACAACATGCTAAATGGTTAGTTGAGGTAAGAAGGAAACCATGAATTCAAACTTCGCTGGTCTACGAGTTGAGCCAGTTGGATAACTCTGGTGAGATACCCAGAAAGATGAAGAACATAGCACATGGATACTCCTAGTTAACTAAATCATGCAAAGTGCATTACATCTTCAATAAAAATTTATCAGTATTTTTCGTTTTTGGTCTATATATGTGCTCTTAAACCAATACAAAATCATGCTAGAGTCAGCCAATATTGCCAATCCTCTTTCTAAAAACGTCCCTTATTTAACTAACAAACTTTAGACCATAAATTACTATATAAATAATGAATCCAACTGACGGAATTCGAAATAAAAATTGATTATTTTTTTAACATTATTTCAAAAGCGCTATGCTTGTTGTGAATTAATCAAATGTTACAAAGTGCGTAAGTCAGACATTGTTCCCCGATAAATACACTTTTCACCCAATTTAACCTTGTTGGTTTCTTTGGAATCGATTTTTTAGGTACGCGAACGTTGATTCCTCATATATGGACTACTACAGATCCACATCACATATCTGTTGTAGATTAAGTCAGAATAAACTGAGGAATAATCCAGATAAGTCGATTTCGATCGGGTTCAAAACATAAAACAGTTTGTCTACAATAACTTTATCGATCTATTAGATCCACTTTCACATTGCAAAACGTTTGTATACACTTACATTTCAATTTTACCATCCAACGATTAATGCTAAGCTTCTTGCTGTTTAGATCGTTAAAACCTTGAATTTCCTTGAATTACCTTGATAAGAAATTTCAACCAGCAATAAATTGGAATACATTGGATATAGGACAATGAAGTTAAATTTATGTGCAAATATTGTGCTTATAAAATGAAGTAGAAAATTTCCAATAATTCTAACAATGTTGCCTTGAAGCTAATTAATTGTGACGGACCACAATATATTTGCAATGTGAAACGTAACTCGTACTTATTGACATAAACCTAACTACAACTTCATGAATCAAGTGAAGTTGTTCCTCTTGTCTGGGATTACATTGATCTCCCTGACAATCTACAACTGTACAAACGAGACAAATCGTTTCGATGTTTATCAGTCCGTCTGCTCGTGTTATTGAATCATGTTGATCTGAAGAGATGTGCGACATAATCCAGAAGACATGAGATCTTCGCCTAAATCTTGATGACCAACATACACAAGAAACACAAAACATCACGCGCGGACTTGTTACACGGATTACGCAAGTGGACATATTCGAACATGGTGTTGAACATTCTCAACGCTGGTCATAAATAATTCAAATATGTTGAGTTTAAGTTAAAACGTAGACTGATGATAAAACGCTGAACGTTAGTTCTGCATTTTAGTTTTTCGTTATATTGAGCGTGCACTCTACAACTATTTAAGTTTTCTTTCTAAATTCCTGTAAGAATGAAGCAGTTTGATCGTGTAAAAATAACTCTTTCCAATTTCAATTGAAGTTAAAATAAAAGATCGATTTTGTATGAGCCATTTAAAAAAGTGAATAATGCAAACCCTAAGGGTGGTGTATCATAGGCTCGGTCAACATTGTATTTAATCATGCTTTCATAGTGTTTAGCAGTAGTTAATGTTGTTGAAATTCTTTTGTCGATATCGACGTTGAATGTATATTGCGAGCGCATGAATGTCTCATGATCCATACCACATCACATCACATAAATATACAAGCAGACCATCTCCACCACAAGATTCATGTCGGTACGCATGGTCATTGTAACTCAATGCTGCTAAATCAGAGGTATATTTCCTGAATTCAAATCACCGTAGATAAGGAATTTTTGTACACAACGTTTTTCCTCAGTCGAAATAATCCAGCCAGCCCAGCTGCTACTGTTTTGTTAAAGCGCACATGCTCTGCAGACAGCCCCGGAGATCACTTCCGTATTTGATACGCTCACTAACGACGATGTATTCAAGATACACGGGATGCTTCGTAATAGGAACTCATTGAAACAAATATCCATATTTGCATGCATTTTCATCCATAAATCGAACAATCGTTTCTGCTGTTTGCACTTCGCAAGTAAGGGCAGTTCGATCTGGATCCTCATGCTTTGAAACACTGGAGAGATTGGAAACTAAAATTGAACTTGTAAGCTACTGTTGGATTAGAAAAGCACTACCGGCCATTGAGTTTCGTTCGTACAACAAGTTCATGGTTTAGGTTTCGCTACCACAACACGTTTTCAGTAAGTAGTATATAATTCGAAATAAATAGGAATAAAATAAACCAAACTGGGCATCACGTTTCATATCGTCGGTTTTCTGTAGGAATGTAGTTAAATATAGACAATTCATTAGGACCCGTAGATTAATCTTTTGTCATTTTATTTGAATCATTCGAATAAATTTGTTATTAAGTAGCGTATGATTTTTAGTTACCGTATTTGGCGGTGTATAAGTCGACTCGTTGTATAAGTCGACCCCCTAAAATTCGACGGAAATTTTCGATTTTATGATATATCCTTTGTATAAGTCGAGCTCAATTGTTTCATTATCTTAAACTTTAAAATTCAACCAGAAATATGCGAAATTTATTGACTAAATGTGTTCAAATTCGCGAGTTTGTAGCGAGCGATCTATACGCCATTTTTAATACTATTAACTTTTTAACTCTGTGATATTACGCGCCGAGAGAGACTAACAACAATGAACACTCTTAGAAAGCGGTTTATTTTTTGCTAAGAAACAATACCGTAAATTAGAATTATAAAGTGCTTACATAGAGTTCAAAATCCGTCTTCATCGTCACCATCTTCATCGTCGTCACCGTCTCCATCTTCACCGTATCCAAGAAGCTCGTTCCATTCATTTTCGTTTAGTCTGTCGTCATAAAGGGCATCTTCTTGGTCTTCTCTATCCTCAGTTTCCTCCTGCTCTTCCCAGATAAGGTCGTCTTCGGTCCCATCGAGAGCGTTGGAAATGCAGCATTTCTTAAAGGAGCGTTCCACAGTAGACAGCGAAATATCATCCCACGATTGTTTAATCCATTCTGTTATTATTTCTGACGATGGTGCTTTCATGGCTCCCCTTTAGTAAACTGCTTCTCGCCTTCTATCATCCAATTACTCCAATTTCCTCGTAATCTGTCTTTGAACGGCTTGTTCAAAACAAAATCAAGTGGCTGCAAAACACTTGTTAGTCCACCAGGAATAACGGCGACATCAGTGTTGTTGCATTTAAGTTTTCTTTTGACGGAGTCCATTAGATGGGGTTTGAAAGAATCCCATACGAGAAGACTTTTCTTCTTTAGCATTCCTCCAGGTCGAGAATTCAATACTTTTTCTATCCAGATCTTGATTCCCACCTCATCCATCCATCCTTTTGGATGATTGTGAATTACTACACCAGAAGAGAACTGTTTTTCGGTAGAGTTTTTCTCTTAAAAACGACCATCGGCTTCAGCTTTGTACCGTCAGCTAAGCAGGAAAGAACAACAGTGAATCTAGACTTTTCGTGGCCTGTTGTTCTCACGAGAACAGTTTTTTCACCTTTGGCAGATACAGTTTTCGATGTAGGCATATCAAACCATACCGGTGTTTCGTCCATATTTCCAATTTGCGATAAGTCATATTGTTCTTTTTTTCTCATTTTGATTACGACGGATTGAAAGAGAGTTATCTTTTCCTCTAAATCTTCAGGCAGTTTCTGACCAAGTTTAGTTCTTTGTCGTAGCACAAGGTCATTTCTCTTTAAAAATCGTGAACACCAACTTATAGTTCCTTTGAAATCGGTAATCTTGCTTTGTTTGGCACAAGCCAAACCTCGCAGACGAATTATATTTCTTGTGACGACGAATCCACACTTTCGTTGCTCCTCGACCCAGCATGCAAGTTCTTGTTCAAGTGCTGGCCACTGGCAGCTTTTTCCTCTATTAGCACATTTTTTTCTTGGCATCACTGCTAGCTGTGTAGTATTGCGCTTCCAATCTCTTACGAGTTTCTCATTTACGCCAAACTTTCTTTGAGGCAGCACAGTTGTTAGTTTCTTCGGCAAAGTTTACAACTTGCTGTTTGAACTTCGCAGAGTATTTCATTCGTTTAGACATGGGTAAGTATAATGATTGAATGTTTACGTAGTTATCTGTTGGAATTTGATGACTGCGCTTGTCTGTCTGTGGAAAATATTTGAAATTGTTGCTGAGGCTGCGTGTCAATGCGACGAGCGTTTTATAGTGATTCAGATTGTCGCTGTTTGATGAGCTTGACGGACGCACACCCACGCACAATGAGATGCATGAGAAACGGCCTTGGCTACCGAGCCATCGGGATGTGAGAAGTTGTTGGCCTGAGCCGAAACGCTATTACTGACTTTCTTGCAGTGACAAGGGCGTTTGTCGGCCTCTGGGTGAGAAAATTCCGGAAGTATGGATGTCTGGATCGACTTCCATGTACGATAACGCATAATGTGTCCTTCTAATTACTTTTTGTGAAGAGTGTAGTAATTACCATCATATTTGAAGGGATGAATAAGAAGTTGAATTTCATGACTCGGTGTATAAGTCGAGGTCGATTTTTTTAGGTCGATTTTTGATCGAAAAAGGTCGACTTATACACCGGCCAATCGGTAATGGGATATTAATATAACTAGAATTTGACCACTACATGCGAACGAATATTTTTTTGAAATGAGGGTGTTTTTATATTTGCGCAAAGGTAACGGATGGATACTAAACAAATAAAACCGAAATCAAATTTTAATTTAATTTATAGATTTTTAATCGCAGGCACTTTTCGTGTCTTTTCCATTATTATATCTTTAGTACTCAGAGAGTCCATTTCATTTTTGAAAACGTATTGGCACTAAACATGAAGATTAATAATTTCAATAACATCACTTGTAAATGCTAGCTTGTACTTCAAACTCTAGTCACCTTAAAACTTTTGCAATGAAGACTTTAACTCATCTTAATATCCAAATGTGATGGAAATGGATGAAAAAACGAATTTTTCTCAACGTGATTACGAAGTCGATGTTTTCTTAAAAAGAAAGTGCATTTGGCAGATTGCTTACTCAGTAATTTATAGTAGTCTAAAATAAGCATTTTTATATGGACAGTTAAATTTGTTTGGTCTTGTTCTAATTATTTAGTGTGTATTAAAAATCATTGTATTGATTCTGAACACGGTGAATAGTTTATTTGGGTTGTCCATTTGGCAGCTCACTTCAATATATATTAATCATGTATTTTATCATGCACACAATAGTTGTTGCTAATAGACCTCACATAATTATAGTGAATATTGGATTATTTCAGGCATTGATTGACATGAGGATCATTTCGCAGCAACTTTACATTTTTATATTATCGTTGTGTTATTATTAATCTCTGCTATGCGACTAATTTTTTCTTTCTAATTTTTCACAGCGTTCCTTTGTTAATTTTGCAACCCTTCAATGAAATGTTTCCTATACCTTGATTCTAGTCTAGACTGATGCTATTCAATTGCTGCATTAATTTCCATGCCCACCAGAGGTTTCTATTAATAATGAATAAGTTTAAGAGTGTACAATTAAAATAATCTGTTTACTATGTTAGGTAAAGCAACAAATTTTCCTATATTTGGGTGTGACACTTTCGTGGTTGTGATTCCTTTTACTTAGATAAATGTCAATAATATCGACTTCGCTTAGCTGGTAATGTCTTGGTGTAGCCAGGTTTAAATGCACTACGAGAGATTGAGAACTTAGACTTTCCATAGTACCATACGATTCATGATTTGATAGATTCTGGCTGCATTTGCACATTCAAAATGTATTAACAATATTGCCAACAATATCTCACTGCTATGAAGTTCAAAGTTTTATGGTTAAAAATACTCCAAAATGGAGCAAAGTAATGTGACCTTTATCGAGAAATACCGCCTAATTAGGCGTCTATAGTCTATTAGAAACAATAGAAAACTGGCTCAGATCACGTGATTATATCATATTGACAAGATTGATGATTCGACTGAAATAGGCTAAATTAAAGTACAGTTTGATGACAGCTTGCAGTCGATCGATTTACTGAATATTCAAAGTCATTCAAGGTTTTAATTTTCTAAATAGCAAATACTTTACAGTAACAATAGATTAAAAATTTCGGGCATGCATAAAACAACAAGGTTGTGTAGTCAATGTGGAAATGCAGCTTATGTACTGCGGTGAAAGGTTTGATGTTGTCAACATATACTTGCTAATTTCAGCCTTTGACACTTGCAGACTCGATGCACAACTAATGTGCTGGGGCAGAAATTCCCATCTAAAAATCTCGGACAGCAAAGAAGAGTCTTCGACAATTTGATCGATAGTTTGAAATGATTAACTTGTAGACATGAGATCTGCTACTACGCGCTTCTTGCCAATTAAACAGTTGTTCAAGTGGGTGATCAACTGTATGCAGAATTTTGAACAGCATGATCAAATAATCCCGACACGGCAGTATGAAAACTCAAGTAGGCTTAGAGTTCCAATCTTCTCGTCATATGGGCTGTGATGTAGTCTGTTCGTTAGCTTTGTAGCGTGGTGTTTTGTACGTTGCAACCAAGCCATATCTATCTGTAACCTTTGGAACCATGCTTGAACAGATTACTCCATTGTTATCTGGATATAGGTGTTAATTATCCGTGGGTGTACGTGCTTCGTGAAACTACTGAAGATTCTTCCGAGTAGTACGAAGGCTTGGCAAGTCATTTTGCATAAAACAGAACACTGTCGTGAAGACTTCAAGTTACTGCTAATCCACACACCCAAGTATTTCTTTTCCGTAACCTATGAAAATTTCTGAGATCGAAGAATTTACATTACAATGATCATAGTCACAAGGCTAACAATATCTCCACGGTTTTAAATTATAAATTATCACGAAAGTCTTTGCTATTCTTGCGAACTGGTCGACCGGACATATTGTAAAATGCAACGTAAAACGTAATTTGAAATTCCGCTGAATGTATTGTTAACTTGTGTTCGATTAAACTTCAACACAGATGCGCTGAAAGTTTCTTCGTCAGGTGAACAATAAGAAAACAAGCAATGTGAACTTGGAGGCACTGTAACCCGAAAAAATATGCACGGGATGTGAAAACTCCAAAATGTTAAATACTTTGTTTGTTTTTGAATCTGAGAATTAGTGTGGATTGGAATCGCGTCGGCTGATTTTCAAAGCAAACTATTTCGCTCTGAATTTTAAACCCTCCAGAATCACATTTATATAAACTCAGTCAGTTTAGACACAAAATGGTTATTAACAACGAGAATCTTCGAATAAAAATAAAAGTAGACGAACGATTTTGATAAACACCAAAATAACCCGCTCTGTTATACCGCAGCATAGATTGGTTAGTAATTAACGTACTATATTGATGCCAAACTGTTTGTAGAAACATCAATAGGTTAGCTTACCATTTTGTTGCTTGTGGAATATAATGACGTTGTAATTCAAATATAGAGCAGTGTTTCCCAACCGCAGCACCGTATTGATTTTCATAACTTTTCACGGCACACCTATAAAGTCAGTGATCATTCCGCGACATAGTGGCTGGGTACCACTAATACAAGCACAAACAAGTATTACTAATTAGTGTGCAGAAAAATATAAAAATTCAAGAAACCAGGTAATTTTAAATTTGAGTTTCAGCGCACTATCTTATCATCAAAACACTTTGAAATTCAATGTCTTCCACCTATTATCTTTTTGCGACACACCAATAATAGTTTCGCGACACTCTAATATGCCGCGTCACAGTGGTTGGGGACTAGTGATCTCGAGAAAGCTCTGTCCGAACGGGTATTAGTGGATTGATCACTTCATTTTGCTCACAAAATTTATGCACACTTGCTGAAATGCTCAATCTTCAAAAGAACGGTTACATATGATCTAAATGTTTATAATGGTGTAATCGGGAGACAAATTTACTGGTTTTTTTAACGAGGATTGTGAGGGTATCTTCATATGAAGTTTGGTTAACAGTATTTGGAAAGTAGCAAAAGAATTTGATAGTTTAAGCGGGAAAGAATTCGTGGTAATTTGAAATTGGGAGCATTTTATGCGACATCCTTTAATGCATCAGTAGGTGGTTGAATTCCCGTTTGCTTGAATTTAATAAAATGTAACTCTAAAAGCAGAAGGGAAAGTACCATTTTACATAAGGGAATGCTTGCTAATCCCTTCAGAAGATATTTGATGGCATAGGTGTTTTCCACTCGTGGGTATTTAAGCAGAATTGCTCCAGCTTGAAAGCAACAGTAAGTTAGCAACTGTAAAGCCAGACATCGTGTTTTAAAAATAATGATACAGGTTGTTGAAATGAATTAACTGGCACCATCACAGCTGGCTGGATCCCATCCATTCTTGGAAATCTTAAAGTTTAACAACCACAACGATCAAGATTTAAGCTGGTATAAACTAGAAAATATATATGATTATCTGGCACTGCAGTGGAAGATTAGCATAAATAATCAATTAAAATTAAAATAATTCCAAAGTTAAACTTGTATGCCACTGTCATATAGGGTTCTTACAAAGAACAACGATGTTCAAATACAGAATCCCATAGTGATTCCTGGCCAAGCGCTCAAGGCGCATATAAAAGACCAATGTATTGTGGTGTAAGAGATGGGGATGTGAGCACCACAATACATTGGTAAAATAATTCCGTTTAGATGTTTGAAAACTCGGGAACATAAAAATTTAATCTCTCGCTAAAATATGTAGAAGTCAGTCAGCGATCATTATTTATATACTCATGATTTTCGAATATACAAGAATAAACAGTTTACTCATTTTACCCTGTTGCCACACGCTTTTTACCGACACACTAATAAATCACTTGAACAAAGGAAAATTCATAAACTCGTGTACCGATATCCGAGCAGCTTTATTAAGGTGCGAAGTTGTGGTTGACACATACCAACTTTCGGTAGCTTTTCAAACACGTGTAGATTATATGTTAGGCGTTTCCACGATCATCCAGGTTGAGAATGTTCACAATCCAACTATTGAGGTGACTGCGGTAGGCATTTTTGAAGTTCAAATGTATGCAAACAGATGAAAACTTAAGACTTCTACGAGCAGCTAGAAATGACGTCTAACAGACTGCAATGCGATCAATATTGGACTCTAATTAACCTCAGTATCGAAAAAGCTGTGGATACTGGACATGTTCGCGGTATGTTTGATGGGATCAAGAGAGCCATTGGTCCAAACAAACTTAAAACGGCTGCCATTAAGTCTGTACGGTTTTACCGCATGTACTGGAGAATGTTGAGCGGTCGCCAACCATGTAACATCTAGATACTCCCACTACTCTTGATGAGCTTAGCGAATTGGAAGGCCCCTGGTGACGACTGAATTCCAACTGAGCTCATCAAATGCTGTAGAACAGCATTATTACAGCCTCTTCACCATTTGCTTCTTCAGTGCTGGCAAGAGGAGTGTGTCTCCCACCAGAGATGTGAGACAGAGAATATCATCACGCTATTTAAGAATAGGGGTGATAGAGTCGACTATAAGAATTATCGAGGAAGCTCCCTTCTAAATTTAGTAGGCAAAATGTCTGCTAAAGTCTTGCAGATCCTGCCACAAGTTTTAGCTAATGGAGTTTACTCCAAATCTCAATGTACCGAAAATGGCGTATGCCGTTATACGCTGTTGTTATTGAGTTGTTGAGTCGCTAATTGACTGTTTTTCGTCGGCATGTAAAGACTTTGGGCTAACAATCAGCATGTGCAAGACCAAAGTCCTTGGTCAAGGGATTGTATCGCCTTCAGTGATCGATCTAGAAAACTTTCAACTTGAACCAGTACATCATTTCACATGTCTTGGTTCAACGATTGCGGATAACCTCTTGCAAGAAACGGTGATTGATAAGTGGATTGGCAGAACAGCTGTCATTTTGTCCTGATTGAACTCTCGTGTTCGGGATACCCACAAGTTGGCTGCGAAGTCAAAGATAAAGTGTGTACTAAACGCTTGACTGCACGGCAGAGAAACATGAGCCATCCACCCAAGACACGAACGGAAGCTGAATGCTTTCCATCTAAGAAGCACCCGTCGTATCTTGAACGTATAGCGGATGAACAAAGCGACAAATGCTGAAGTGCTTTCAAAGGCTGGTCTACAGATCATTTTCACTTTAATACGACCGCGTTGCCTACGGTGGCTTGGTAAGGAAGTCGACCATTGGGCAGACCGCACTTTCGGTATAAATACGTTTGCAAAAGAGATATGAAGACTCTTGGCATTGACCAACGAGTTGTGAAGAACTTGCACTTGACCGCTTACTTTGGAATGATCGTGTAAAGCGTCGTCTGCAAGCTGGGGAGGAGCAGATACAGCTATTGACTTCTGAACGCAGATTGCGCCACCGCCGATTGACCGAGTTTTGTCTATCACTGCGAGCGCTACAGGAGAGATTGTTCCTCACGGATCAGACTGTTAGGTCATTCGAAAAGCTGTACAACAGGAAAAAATCGTGCGATTGTAATATACATCCAAGGTCGACATTGATCGAAGTAGGCTAACAACAACCTATAATTCAACTTGGTGGTTAATGTAAAGTTAATTGCTTTTAGCCATAAATCTCGAATCTTGAAGATGTATTGATTTGCGGAGCATTCACCAGTCAAGTTAGTTCAAAGAACTGCGAAAGCGAATGTTCAATGTGCAGAAACGAAATACTGAAATCAATCGCTTCTGGAAACTGCTATATCATGTAGAGAAACTTCGTTGAAACGAAACAACCGTGCTTTTCCCGAATAAACTGCAATTTAAAACAGGAAAAGCGATTAAAATCTCATGTATTTGTCAAAGATTTTGTGTAGTACAGGTCACTGACAATACTAAGTGATTGCGTAATCAGCGCTCTGATTAATAATCAGCGTGATTTCTACCCCAGCGTCAATCAACGGACGCTAATTGTTTACTAGATCCCTTAAAATATTTTTCTCACTATGCATATTACAAACTTTCATATATGCACGGTTTTTAATGTTATTGCAGCATGAGCGATATTTACACAGCCAAACAGCTGCGTGTTTGATGGTTGTTTTCCCATTCGGTTAAGTTTTGTCAATAGGGTATCAACGGTTTGGATTTTAATAATTTAATGATCATACCGGCTTATACACATCAGAGCGACGAAATCTCAACACGTGGTGCCCTCTCGATAGAACTACATTATTCCGGTGTGATTTGTGTTACATTTAGTTGTGATTATATCGACCCGAGTGATTATAAATAGGTAAAGTTAGCGCAGAGACAACTTTGCGTCTGGTCCGTACCATTGCATCATCAACTGTGATAACAATCCGATTTGTTTAGTTGATTGAACGATTTTTATAAGATTTTGAAAACGACAAGTACGAATTACCAATTTATTGTTGCGAATTGGCAAAAATTATTGATTTTATGGAAGAGCTATATGACAGGAAGTTCGAGAAACGCAAACACGCCCTGTAGAGCGTACCCACAAGACATGTGGAAGTTCAGCGTTTTTGACTATTTTAGGAGGAAAGATCAACGAGCAGGTAGCGTGGGGCAACATTGAACCCGCTATCAAACCAAGTGATAAATACCACCTAATGGTTTAAAATTAGAACACTGGTATGCACAAACTGTCTTGAAAGATATGAAAATGACAAAAGACGAGTGACGGCCTATTTTCAGGCGAGAATTAATGCTATGCTTTCTTTTATCTTTTACAGAAAAAATCAGGCTCAATGCATTACAAAAGAAAAACGGCGAAGAATGACCCAAGAAGTTAGTCCAATGAATCATTGCATTAAGATTAATTCAATTGCAAAATACATATTCGCACGGTGCTGAACATCTGATTCATTGGTTTTCCTTCATTTCACCATACCATGTAAACAGGATTGTCGGGAAGCTCACAAGTTGTGGAGAAAATAAGCTACCGCAATTTCGATCGTCAAACACTCAGCTTGCAGGCGCGATACTCTAACTGACCGAGTGTCTAACCCACGCGACCGCTTGTCGGCAAATTTGTCCAAACAACGAATATGGAATATTATTCGTAGTTCGCTTGTCATTCTATGGTCTTCTTGTAATGCTTTTTGGACCATTAAAATTTAATTGAAAAATGCTTCTGATCAATAAATCGAACGGCAACAAAGATTGCGTAGCCATTTTACTACGTGAAAGCCACAAAACTAGTGAATTTAGGAATAGGGTCATTAATGGGCTAGTAGTTATCGAAAAATGGTACAAACAGCAATGTTCAGCAAGTAACAAATAACGGGGTCACATAAAAATCCTAAAATCGATAGATCATACTGAACCGAATTTTTAGACTCAATAAATGCGGACTTCGAGTTGAAAAGCGAATAACATTCGAGAACGCATAAAACATGGGACTGATGATTAAAATGCTCGACTGAACGACGAGAAACCAATTCCATTATTGATGATCTCAGCCGCAACTAGAGACACGCCATGTGAATCACAATATTCACGCAACAATAAATTGACTTGTCGCGCAACCGTAAATAATTCTCGTCAGCATGTTTATAAACTATGTTCTACACTAAATCGAATTGTACACTACAGTTTACGTTTCCATGATCAATGTACGTGATTGCCCTAGAAGCAGTTCATAGTTTGCATTGTTCTGCTGATCGATTAAATCGCAGTCGATTCACCAACCCTACTGAGCCGTGATCCACAAGTTTGAGACTGTTCATCATTCAAATACGGTTTTCCAACTCGTGGAAGCTAACTATAGCAAAGAGCTATTACC
>JACCGJ010024415.1:0-96300 GCA_013407085.1 Atriophallophorus winterbourni
GGTCGTCACATAGGCCAACACTTTCTCTCCATTGTCTGTTCAGTTGTCTGATATCTCATACTTCCCTCCAAGGAAGCGCTCAGAATGCGCTATACATCCAACTCGGGCATTAAAATCGCCGGCAAGCACTACTATATCGCCTCTGCGTGCTTTCATTAAGAGAGAACGAAGTTCTTCGTAGAATTCGTCCTTCACCTCATCTACCCCACAGTTCGTGTTGGTAAACCAGAACGTGTGAAACGTACGAACTGTATACTCAATATCGAAGTGCCGGGTGCTCAACCGCATACCGTCGAAGGAAATCTGGGCGCGTGATTGGCTTTTATCCACCTTCAGTCCTGTGCAACTTGAACTTGACCTTCGTCGCCCGACCAGTCGACCAGTTCACAGAATCAAATGGCGCGTCATACATCAAGAAATGGATACTAAGAGCGAGGAACAAGAGGATATTGTAGACAAGAACGTCAACAGGCAGCGAACATCAGTAATGCCCTTTCATCTATTTAATTTCTTCTTTTTTCGCCGAACTTGATTGTACTGCATAACACCGTCACTCCAGAAAAGATAAGATTCGTAATACGAGCGTTGTTATGTGAGAGAAGACTAGGGGGTTCAAAAGACAGTCGTCGCTAGAACGCAGTCGTCAGAAAACATCACTAAGGCCCAACCAAAAAGCTAAACCTTATTTGCTTCCATAGGAGTATATTTCATGAAGTTCAGAGTTGGGCGTACCAAAGCCGATTTCATTTGGCGAGGTTTGAATGCTGATAGAGAAGCTCGCCATAGCGCTAGGCCAAATGGAACGTATTCATCTTCGTCGGTGGAGTCCAAAACATTCACCTAATCATTGGTTGAAAACTTTACACGTTATAGCTGCAAACCGAAGCCATTGGCACCAGTGTAATTTATTGTGTTATAATTTTTTATTCTATATTATTGTATCCTATTTTATAAAAAACAAAACAAAATCGCATACATAATTATATATATGCTTCTTTTTGTTGTTTCACTGCATGCGATTTTGTTTTGTTTTTATAATATACGATACAATGATATAGAATAAAAAATAACACTATACATATGTTTCATTGCTGCTAGTAATAATCATCAGCTTTCTCTATTTCATGATTTTGCTTTTACGTTCCAGTGTTTATTATGTCTTATTGATTGAAAACCCAACTATAATGCAAGCCTGTTGTACAGAACAACCTTCTTCTAACTCGCACGTCCACCAATGTTGCGCACCTACCTCCCGATCCAGTCTACATGTCTTGCCCCACGTCCTTTTCATTTTGCTACTCTCGGCTATAATTTATGCACAATACTGTACCAGTAAGTTTCCTTTCGTCTATTTAACTGCAGGTATTTTGCTGCTTCTTTGGTTGTACACATCGATCTTTTACCTGCATCAAGGCATTATTGAAGGTTTGTCATTTGCTTAACCTAATATTTCGGCAGATTTGAGCAACAGGTTTCATTGCATTGGCTCCTTTCTATCGTTGTTCAAGTCGTTGTATCTCCTTCTATTCGTTGGCCTTCTGCACTTTACGTTCAAATCTCAGGGCACATATAGAATGTGAGTCTGGTACATTTGGGATGATTTGTTGTAGATTCGCTCTGCTTCCACCGCATCAACCTATCACTTCGTGGAGTGACGTTTTCTGGTCGCTTTTCTTGGTAGACGGGACTGTGAAAGTCGTGGCAATTTTCGCAAAAAGCGTCTTCGTCGCGATTCCTGTTTCAATGTTATCGACTTATAAATTGGTGTGTTTTCTACACGTGATGCTCATGTGCTCGCTTTTGATTTCCGATTTTTCACCATTGTGTTGGCTTGTTTTACTTCTCAATGCGTGCTCATCTTCATATTATTCTGTTGTTTTCTCTCTGATTGTCTTTTGTGCTTTGGTGGTAACTCCAGTTTTTATACCGGTGCAACATAATTCGTAATTATCTGTACTAATTATTGTGAACCCGTCGAGTAAATTAACAGCAATCTGTATGGTGACTATACTGGTAGAATCAACGTAAACCGATATCCTAATTATTGCAAAATTTATTATTAACAAACGTGTACAGTGGCTGTTCTCTTCTAGCTATGTGTTGGATTGATTGAGTGAACTTATGTGTTGTTTCAATTTAGGAGAGAGGCTGCTGTTGCTCAAAGTAATGAATACGATTAACAGCTACTATGCTTATGTCTCAATCATCGTTCATATATTTTTATTGTCTGTGTCCATTTCTAAATAAACATGCCTGCATAATGTATTGTGATACTCGCATCCCCAAGTGGTTTCTGTTTCCCTTCATCAGGTGGAGACAGTAAGCTTAGGTTTAGTGAGCCTGCGTACGTTTATTAAAACTAAAACAACTGTCACAACTGCTGAGGCCTCGTCCCATGTAACACGCAAGCATCGTTATTCGGTACCACTGTAGTGCACAGCTTGATTAATTTTGTATGCTGTCAAGTGTAGTGGTGTGGAAAGCTCGTTATTTTGCATTGCAGTAAACCCACCGAGATGCTTCCGTCCTGATATCGGTCTACTCGCTTACAAAACTTGATTGAGTGCACGCTTGTTTCGATGTCTAGGCACTTCATCCCATTGTTTATGTGCTTATTCTGTTACATATTCCGTAGTTTTTTAATTCGGCGTTTGCCTGTCTATTTAAGATTGTCTGTTTAAGAAGAACGACAAAGCTTTGTTTTTCGAAATTTCGGCTTTGAGACTAGTGTTAAAAGACAGCAAATAGTGTACACATTACCGAAAATGTGCACATGCGATCAACGAGAACAATTCGGCCGTAATTGTTCCATAATCAGTTCCCTTTGACAAAGATATCTCGATGCAAATGGAATAAACGACCTCCGTTATGAACACGTTCACAAAGGCATTGTGGTGTATTTTGATCAAGTGTTTGTGGATGCTTAACTATTAAGGAGATGGTCATGCAGATAGTGAGGATTATCATTAAGGATTGTAATTATAAGCCTATCGCAAGAGGAAAAATGTTATTTCGCTCCTGTTGCCATTGTTGTGTGGCAGTTAGGCATTCCTCACTTCCTGACGATGTTATGATGATAATTAGCATTGTTCTTCCAGCCTTTACAGTACTTTCACCTTGTTCGTTTCTCATCACATACAGGGCACTGCTTTGGTCTCGATTGAATGTCTCTCTTATCTGGTGCGAAATTTTTTGCCGTGTGTTATTTGGATTCTTTTTTTCCTGAAAATTGGGTCTTTGACGACTCAGCCCCTTTACGCCAACATCGCTGTCACTGTGACCTACGGTTTTATAAAAGTAAGTACCGTGCAATCGATTACAAGGTTTTAATGCTTCTTCATTCACGCAACCGCTGTTTCAACTCACTGTTCCCTTGCCCAAATACGCCATTCATTCTTTCGTCTTTTACGGTGTTTTTGATATGCTTTTTTGTTATTTTATGCTTCTTATCTCCCTGTTGTACGAAGATGGGTGTAAAGTAATCTCAGTTGATGATGAATAAGATGTCATACATTCATACCGGCATCGTAGCCATTTCAAGTTCAATCGCAGATGCTGCCTTAATTTGTGCGAGTTACATCGCTTCCGGAATGCAGCACTGTCATCATCGATAACGCCTCGCAATCACGTTGGAATTACACTCACAAAGTTAAGGATAAGGAAATGACTTAACAAACAACTTGTGTTTATAATTATAACGATTCTAAACTGTAATCTGTGGAGCGACACTAGCAGGACAGCTTTCTTGCGACTTTCACTGTCGTGCGTCATAGAAAGTTTTCTGAATCTGACCAGCTCTCAAGTGCACTCTAATGTCAATTAGATGCTTTCCTTGGCCTTTTAAATGCAACGACTGATCTCTTAAACTGGAACTACTTTTGTGAGATCACAAATGTCTACCTAACTGTCCTGCTTCGATTGCACTAAACGTAAGCCATTCATGTGCTAACTTCCTCATCGTATGCTAAGGTCCTAGCCACGTGACACTGGAAATTCGCGTTTTGTGGTGGATTGTTCTTTTCATTTCGGATGCAATACTCATATCATTATGTGCTTACTTTTCTATGTTCATTCTTCGTTGCACGTCCTAACGCTTGGCATCTATTGCATCTTTTCTCACCCATCTCCTCAGAATGTCCGCGTGCTTAATTAATTTTATTTTATTCTGTTTTAGTCACTATCTCTGTTTTATTGCTTCAAAAAACTCAGGGCAATGCTCCGAGCGTTCTGTGGATCTCACGTAAGTCTATTGTTCAATTTTCTCGTAAACACCGCGTGGTGTATCATTGAGAGGGCACTTGGTATGGTATGGTATGAAATCACAAGCTTGTTCCAGGCAAAGTGCCGCACAGTCAGAGACTGCACGTGGGCTAAGATACTGCCTGGTTGCCCAGGCCTAGACAGATATGAGAAAGAAAATAGAAATGGTAGTGAGACTCCAACGTGTATCAGCATGCATCTCACCACCGATGTCCAATCAATGTAGCACGGTGTTAGCCGCACAGCACATAAATACTGTACGATTGCACATCCAGGCAAAGTACTGCACGTGGGCTGAGATGCTGTCTGGTTGCCCAGGCCTATATCGCCACAAGTACGGACACTGATGTGGCTCTGCTCGTTCAAACACCTTGATTGAATGCGTGTTTGATTCGAGTATTAGGCTCCTCATCCCAATGTGTGTGTCTAATCTTCTACAGGTTTAGTAGCTTTTTAGGCCCTACCCCTTTCCCGTCTCTAGGATTTTATTGTTTCCGATAATGAAGATGGATTTCGCTCCTCTCAGTGTAAGCAATGCAGCAAACCACATATGATTTGGTATGATTGTCACCTGCCATACAGCTATCTCTCTCTCTCTCTTACTTTCGAGCAAAAACTCAGAATACTAGGAAACGTACCATAAAACTTCAATTGTTATTTATTCCACCGTAGCAGGTGTTCGACAGATTTGTGGGTCTCTGTTTTAAAATCAGCGAGGCAAAGTTTTTTAATCGACAATAGCCCCTTTTCTCTACCACCTAGTTTTTACGTTGCAGCCCTTCAAAGTTCATCCTGTTACGCCTGAAGATGCTTGCTCTTTGTGTCGCAGCTCGTTTCGACATGGCGGCGTTCTTCCATGTGGGGTAAGTTAAAGTTACTGAATCTGCCATGGTGATGTCGCTCTACTTGTTCACGAAACTTGTTTGAATGCATGTTCCATTAGAGGTGTAGGCTCCTCTTCCCAGTTTGTTTGTTCTTATTCTTTTATAGAAACCGTAGCAATTTAAGTGCCACCCTTTCCCATCGTTTAGGATTTTACTTTTTCATGGTTGTATGGCAGTTAAGCATTCGGTACGTGCTACCGGTGTAATGCTGCCTGTGATGGTGATGATGATGATGGTAAGTTAAAGTTATTGCCAAGTTTTCCCAGCTACGCGGGCTGTGGTACCTACCGAAGGCACGATAAAAACCTAACAGAATTAACCTGATCCCGAACTTCACACTAACTTGCTGCCTTCCTTTTAAGCTTGCTTTCCATCAACGCGACTCGCTTGAACCACGCTTAGAATTTTTCTCGTCGTAAGTGCTTTTACGCGAATGTGTGACATGCTTATAGCATATTCCAAGTTGATGTTCAATTCTTCCTCATTGTTTGTGATCATTTTTTCTTACATGTAGCTTGCTTGTTCGCAAGCCCTTAAGCTTTATTTGACTGTAACCATCATGTGCTAGAATTTTTACATTCGAAATATGTCAACTCGTCCTGTGTATGCGGGGATGTATACCAGAGCTGTTCAGTAGGAAGAGCTCGCTGTTTCAAATGTATTAGTTGCCCTCTTTCTACGACACCCGATGACCCATAGGAACAGGTATCGAATGATATTCTAACTGATCTCCTAAATGGGAAGTTGACATCAAAATGCCGACCTTTGTGGTGCCAACACGTTTATTACCTGACCCACATGCTAATGAACGTTCCGCCATTATTTAATAACCTCGCGATTCTGATTGTTTCTTTCCTATTCATTAAAATAATTGTTATACATACCTCGAGCGCTTATTGTTTTGATCCCCCTACTTTTATCATCTGAAGCCTAGAGTCAAGCAAAGTGTAGTGCTCCTCCCCGAGTGACGTCGTTATTAATCGGTTGCCGTTGTTCAAGAGCTGCGATCCTTTGTCTGTTATCACTTTGGCTTTCTAGCTGGTATGAGTATGAAAACACAAGTCTGGTTCAGGCAAAGTACCGCACAGTAACAGACTGTACGTGGGCTGAGATACTATCAGGTTGCCCAGGACTAGACAGATATGCGAAAAGAATAGAAATGGTAGTAAGACTCCAGCCTGTTTCAGCATGCAGCTCACTACCTCTGGTCAATCAATTTAGCACGGTGTTAACCACACAACACAAAGTACTGCATGATTGCACATCCGTGCGCTGGTACTAGGCAACCAGACAGTATCTCACTCTTAGTGTAGTTGCTTGGATGTTCGACGCTTATCGTCTTTCATATCACCGAGCTCAGTGTTCTTTTCTCTGTTTGATTCTATCGGCTGTAGAGCGACTCTCTGATGTCTTGTTTTGACCGATCCCGGTTACCTTCGTCGTGTGTGTGCGCGATCCTTTTCAAGGTTGTGTCGGTTTTATTTATTCTTCAAGGGGACGAGGGAATGCGGTACGATGTCCTTTGCATCCAACCGCTTTTGTTCGAGATGACTCTCCAGCCTACGCACGGCCAATTGTAATTTGTTGGGCAAAAGATTGAGTTCGGATGAAATACTTGTCATCTGCCAATCGATCATAAATCCTCTCGGTGATTTGTTTCTAAGTATAGTGACGAGGAAAGCTTGTTATGATGCATGGTAATGAAAGCCACAATGAAGCTGTCGTGCTGATGTCGCTCTGCTCGTTCACCAAACTTGATTCCGTGCCTGCTCCATTCTAGGTGTAGGCATCTCAGTCCAGTTTGTTCGTGTTTACTCTTCTGTAGATTCTGTAGCTGTTTAGTTCCGCCCTTCACTATCTTTTTGGGAATTTTTAGATATTTAAGCGTTCGATACATGCTACCAATGTAATGCGGTCCCGGATTATGCTGATGATGAGTTTACCCACCGAATCCTTTCAGTGATTGAGTGATGTGATGTGTGATGTCAAAGCACAAGCCTGATCCAGGCAAAGTGCCGCACAGTCAGAGACTGCACGTGGGCTGAGATACTGTCAGGTTGTCCAGGCCTAGACAGATATGACAAAAGAAATAGAAGGATCGTAGAAATGGTAGTGAGACTCCAGCGTGGTTCAGCATGCTGCTCACTACCGGTGGCCAATCAATTTAGCACGATGTTAGCCGCGCAGCACAGAAATGCTGTACGATTGCACATCCGTGATTGAGTAGCTCATGAGACATTGGTTATTTGGATTCATGTTATCCTTGCCTCTCCTTTCAAGCTGATTAGCTTTATTTATTCCATTCAAACTGATTTCAAGGCACCGATGATTCGCCCACTGTTACCGAAAGCGGCTCCTCTTGACTTAGGCAAGTCGCATGATTAGGGCACGTGCTACACTTTGATATCGTGGATATGATCAGTCACACACATTACCGAAGCTTATCCCCGCATCACTATTTCTCATATCTGTCTAAGCCTTGGCAACCTGACAGTAATATCGCCCATGGACAGTCTATTACGGTGCCTGGATCTGGCTTGTGCTTTCATACCATACCCGCATCACCACTGACGCTTACTTGTTCCTATGATTTTTGCAGCATTATTTCTGTGAACATTGTGCCGGTGCCTGGTGCAATCAGCATTCCTCCTGTCCCACATGTGACAAGCCTGTTTCCTCCCCGAGTGAATGGCGTGCTGGATCCATGGATTGGCTCCCACAGTTGTACTGAGCTTCGTTCTCTGTGGATGTGTGTTATGTTCCTTCGTGCTTAGTGGTTTCCCCACATTCGTTGATTTGCTGTTGGATTTGCTTTCTATTGATTTTTTATATGTAAATAGACTTTTACTTTGCGCATTACTAATTAACTTGTTTGTTTCTATTGTTTTATGTTGGGGGTGGATGGAAATTGTGTTATGGCTCGCTGTCGATTGATCTTCGATTTTAAGCAGTTTTGTTACTACGACTGTGTTGTTAGAATGGGTACCGGAATCGGTAAAGAATCTTGACTGTCTTGCTAGCTTGTCAAGTCATGGGAATCCTCATTATATTGATACGTGTAAATAGCGCGAAATCCGTCATTAGGTGAGTGTGATGGGGGAGGTAGTGTGTGTGTGATGGATATGCATGTAAATATGGATTTATTGTTCATGCCCATTGGTGTAACCCAGCAAAATGTGTTGGCACATGTGATTGAACCAGTTGGTCGTGCAAGCCTTACCCAGCAGGGGCTTACAAGTTCTTTCTTTGTTCAGCATTTCTCGCAGTTTCAAGGCTTATTGATCCTGATCGTACTGTCCTTGCCTGATAAATGCAAACAACACGAAACTGGTAGTGGGGTGTGTGATGGGAATGTACACAAATAAGGCTTTTTTATTTTTCTGACTTGTTATGTAAGCCTCTCACGAAATTCTTCACTCTCTTCACGAAACTCTTCACTTTTCTTCAATTAAGGACCCGTTACTTGCGAACGATGTAATGCCCATGATGATGATTACTGGAGAATCCCACCGACTGTAAATGCGGAATAATAATTTCTATCTATTTCTATTGGGTAAATCGCTCAGAAGTAGCGATATGTTACAGTTACTTGCGATTTTAAGCTACTTGGACACCTAGTTGACGAACTTATTGCACATTTTGAAAACAGTATTGTTTTATAAAAAGCCTTTCTGATTATCCCATCTAGACGCTGTATGGTCGTGGCCATGCCTTTGATGCTTTGTTGCCTTGATATTTCCCAAGCATTTGGTCACGTTAACTGCAGTCTATTACTACATCATTGGAACGACTCGAAATCGGTGGAAAGCTGTTGAATTGGTTAGAAACTAGTTGCCCGACTGCGCGTGCGTCTCGACGGTGCAGTATCGTTAACTACCGCAGCTACAATTAATGTTCTTCCAGATTCACTCCTTGGTTTGATTCTATTGATCGCCTACATACATCAGGTGTCTTGACTTCCTCGTTGTAGCCTAGAATTATTTTTGGACGACAATAATCTGGACTTGTATTCATAGTTATTACAAAAAGATCTTGATGCGATTCACGGCCTTTCATTGAAGAACAGAGTGTCACCCAACATCAAAAAGTTCATGTTCGGCAATTTGTCTGATTCCAAGTTGCTGAGTGTGGGAAGGCAAGGTGACGTTACATACAGAATGGACCAGTTCAACCTTGTAAAGACCGGTGAGGAAATAGATTTTTGCTCATGGATTCACCTCAATCAAGCACATTCTATGCAAAATGTTCACGTGTTCTAACTATCAAATCGAATGTTTGAGAAATTCCTATCCAAACATTAGCCCTGATCATGAACACAAACATGAGGCCAGTCGTAGAAATGCTGTGTGGCTTGGTCTCTGACTGATTCATACCGGATACAAACCATATCAGTGAATCTCGACGGGGCAATGTTTATCCTCCGTGTGCAAAAACAAGTCTATGCAGAAAATGATAGCTTACGAAAGCTAATCCGAATTAGAATGAACTTCTGTCTTAAAATATTACTCGCAATCATCCCCTGTATGAGGTTTCTACACGCAGACACTAAAACTATCATATCCATGACTCACCTATTCTCGCCTAAACTGTAGAGGATATTTTCATCCGTTTTGATGTCTGCTTTGCCTGGAACATTTCCTTCGAGCGTTACTCACTCACATAGAATGCGTGAATTTCACAAGAAATTAGGCGATTTGTTGTCAAAACATTCCCTTCAAGAAGATTATACAACCGTACATAATCTACTTTGAGAGTGTACGGTTGGTTGAGTGAATTCTGCGGCAGCTGTAGGCAATTTCAGAACATTGTTTTAACTTATCAGAACTATAGGAAGCGGGCGACCAGGCATCCGTGAGCTGATACGTGAAGAAGATGGTTTGCCAGTTTTTAACATGCACAGGCACATGAAGCGATGGGCAGAACAGTTCGAAGCACAGTTTAACTGGCCTTCTGCACCCACTTATTTCGAGAATGCGGAACACTGTACCCCATGGTCGATTTCTCTCGAGGATCCCGCATAGTCAGAAATTTACAATGTTTTCCGGAGCCTTAAGCGCCATCGGGTATCAGGTGATAGTGCCTTGGTAGCGTCATTGTTCAGGGATGGCGGTCTCGCTCTAATTTGCAAATTTCCAGTTCTGTTCGCCAACATATGGGTTGAGGAACGCGTTCCGATCCCTGGGAGAGAATCACTAATTGCTCCGATTGTCAAAAAGGAACTGCGCGATTGCTGTGAAAATCATCGGGGTATCATTCTCATTTCAGTAGCTCCTAAAATACTGGTCTCATCCTGTTTCACCTGTTGAGTACCAAAAAGGGAACAGCAAATCCGTGAAGAACAAACTGGGTTTCGTGCCGGTTGAGGGTGCATAAATCAAATCTTCACACTCCGTCAGTTACCGGAGCAACGCCACGCATTTCGTTGGCCAACTATCGTGGTATTCCTTAACATTCGAACGCCATTCAATTCAATCCAGTCTTTGGAATTGTTTGCTGAGAGATGGAGTGCCCGAGAAATATGTTTGGATCCTGACAGCATTATTTTGCCAAACTTTGGGCAGGGTTCGAGCGTACAGACAATTGTCGTCCTCGTTCAATATCTCCAGCGGGGTGCGGCAGGGCTGCCCTATCTCGCGATCGATGATGTCCTAAGAAAGTTTTCACTGGTCTGGTGAGCGCAGGTGTTGAACGTTTGTCGGGTGAGTGAGCTACCGATCTCGAGTATGCGGATGACATCACATTTATGGGAGATGACCCTCAATAATCCTCGGACCGCCTGACACTTGAAGCCTGAAGGTATGGCATGTGCTTTGTGCCTAACAAGTTTAAAAATACTAAGCCATGACTGGAGTTGCATCTCTTCTGGCGGTAGTGACGAGGACGAGATCTCACAACGTGTTTTATAAAGTGAGTGTAGCGTTTGCTAACCTTCGCCACTTGTGACGTCGACGCGATGTTTCACTCCATACTAAAGGCCGAGTGTACAACGCAGTGGTGCGTGTTACACCACATTATGGCTGCGAAACCTGGTCTATTCGAGCGGAAGATGTCCGTCAGCTTTCTGTTTTTGAGACCCGTTATCTGATCCTATTCGGTGGCAGCACAGCGTTACAAATATAGATTTTTGCAAGCGAGTGTTAGAACCAACAGGCCACGGACTGAGAGGCGGTAGACGTTCAGATCCGGCAAACTACCGTCCTGTCACTCTACTTCCTGTGATATCCAAAGTGACAGAAAATATAGTTCACCACGTGGAATCACAAAATATGCCATCTGTAGCGCAGCATGGTTTTCGTAAATCTCGCGTGATGCTGATGATGATCTAGATGCTCTACACGAATGGTCGGTACGGAATAATTTGCCATTCAATTTCCAAAAATGCAAGGTGTTGCAAATTGGTAAGCCATTCCAGTACCAATATCACTTTGGGCAGATGATTTTGAGCTGGACCGAATCGGAAAGGGATCTTGGAGTCTGGGTATGCGGCAGCCTGAAGAACAGCCTGCATTGTGAGGTTATCTACAAGCGTGCTTCCAATCTTCTAGGTATGCTGCGACGGATCTTCAGACCCTTCTCGCCTGGAACGTTGCACACCATCATGAACGCGTATATGATTCCAACCATGGAACATGCAACACAAGCTTGGACTCCGTGGTTAAAAAAGGATATAATATTGCTTGAAAAAATATACCATCGCGCAACCAAACTCGTAAGAGGTTTCCGTAAACTAACGTACGAGGAACGATTGCAAAAACTGAGGCTCCCCACTCCCCTCCAAAGAATCCTTTGAAGCGATGTGATACTAACATATTAAATATTAAATACCCCACATCATCCGTTAAAACATTTATTCGAATACCGTGATTCCCGTCATACACGCAGCCACTCAGCGACACTGCAAATTCCCCACTCCCGTATCAGCTGTCGCCGATATTTTTATTGTGTACGTGTCTGTTTCCTTTGGAATTCCCTCCCCGAAATTCTTGTCATCTCTCCCAGCATCGAAACGTTTATTCGAAATTTGGATAGTTATTTGTTGCATAACGATTTGACGACACCTGCGTATTGACTCATGGTAACTATACAACTTGACTATACTTGACATTACATGTTTATTTTATACCTATTTCCTGAACGTATATTTACTATGATATGGTAATTGTGAAGCTATGTGCTTTTTGTGACCATAAATTCTTGAATCTTGAATCTTGGTAATGTTTGCGATGGTTATGACATATTTTAAGAATGCCTCTTCACCGTTTACCATACTGCGTCTTATTAGTAGAGCCCGGTAGATGCTGGGAGAAACGATAGGGTGGCCAGTCCATGACGTGGCGCGTTGGGATGAAGAAACTCACCGTAGCGCTTGGCTCAGTGAGGCGTATTCGTTTACCTGGATGGGGTCCAAAAGATCCACCTAATCGTTGGCTGCAAACTGAACTCAGTGGCGCCAGTGTATTTTATTGTGTCCTCATTTTTATGCGGTATATTATTATATTATTTTTGATGAAAAAACAAAACAATCGCATGCATTGAAGCTATAAAAACGAGCAGCTTTTTGCGCATTTGCTTCTGCATATACCGCTTTCCTGATTTCCGCTTTGTTTATCTGTATCTCTCGCTTCATATTACTTTTCACTTTGTCTGGCTCGGGAATTGTGCTTCATGGTGATGATGGTGATTTTATGGTTGTTGTTTAGCAAAATGTTTTCGTTAATTTTATTTCTTGAATTAACTTGAATCTCGCATTTTTACTGAACAAAATGTGGCTTTCTATATGCATCCTTATTTCTATAACATGACTAGACTGGTCCATTGAGAATTTTAGTTTTGCATATATCTGTGTCATCTGGAATCTGACCAATCGTAATATCATTTATACTTCCTTGATAGTCAATTTTTCAATGCATTCTTTTACGCTGGTAAGTCCAAAACCCGGCGTTGTATTAAATACAATTATAATGTGGCATCCATACAAGTTGCGCTTTTATGCTACTGTTGGATAAGATTGATACGACCAACCTGTTCAATCGCATGAGCCCACACTCATGTAGACTAGGTTTGAACCCATGACCATGAACAATAAAGCTCATTTGCATGTATTTGTGTGTGTCATGGAAATGCATGCAAATTATCTTTTTGTAGCATCATTACATTCTGATTGAATTGATTATAGGCTTGCATTGACAGCGCATTTCGATGTGGCCCGCGACTGAGCGCGATCCGCTTCATTATTCATTGCTTTTGGCTACTAATAAGTAGTACATTTTAAAATTTGTTATCTGTGAATTTTCATCAGAACTCCTGTTAAGGAACCAGTTTTTCTACATCAGGCTGCAGAGGCCCATATATGTTGTGCTTATATTCAGTTTCATTGGCAGTGATCATTTCCCGCCAATTTAACGCCTTCGAAGAACATGATAACGATCAAAAAATTACCGGCAACTTTTATTGATTAATTTAAGTAACAAATCAATTTTCAGCATTGCGAAATAGCGTGTCAGGGTGCAGAAATTCTTACTCCATTACATTACATTCAGGTGCGCAATTTGTTTAGTAATAACAATAGGAAACGACTGCCTTATCGACCTTGTTCACATTCCTTGATGATTTGTCGTTTCTAAGCTTTTGCCCGTATATACAGTTTTGAATTGTTCCGGCACAGCATGTTCAACCTGTAATTGCAAACAAAATAGTAAGTAATGGAGGGGGATGTGAGCACCACAATACATTAGAATAATAAGTCGTTGAAAATTTCAATCAATTATGGAAAATGGGGTGTATGATTCAATGTCTTGTTAGCAAAATTGTTACGTTACCAAAGCCATGTGGCGCTTGTTACGATAATATTAATTGTTGTACATATAATGTTCATTCATCGAAACAGCTCAAATTTTAGTGGTTCTTCGCAAACATCATGTTGTTCTGCATACAGTATTTTATTTTTTTGCACATTATTTCCCCGCAGAGGTCACATGGTCTTCGGTGTGAAACTCACAGAGCAGTAAACATGACATGGCGAGTACTTAGTTTTGAAACAACCCCCTTATTACAGCCATTTTTGTAGATGTAGGATGAGTTAAAAGGCGCTCGAACAAGGTGTGCCAACTACTCTGTAGATTATGAGCAATTCAGCTCTACTTGGCACAAGCCCACGGTTGTCTTGTCGAAGCCACCAACTAATCGTGTTGCTACTTCGTTCTGACGTCTTAGCAACAGTTGCTAGCAGTCGTATTCAAGTTTGAAAGACGTTTAACAACAGGGAGAATAAATTTAATGTAGATAATGTATTCTACTGTTTAAACCTTAAGGATGTGAGCAATACTTAAAGCTCAGACATTTTTGTCGCCGAAAGCAATAAGCTTAATAAAAGTACAAGATGACAAGGTGTATGAGATAAAAACGTATAACCTTCAAGAACCCGGCAGGGACAGTCACATGTCATGTATTCGTCGAGCTTAGAGGTTTAAACCACAATCGCTTCCGAGTGTATGATTTATTTAGGCAAGGCGTTCCAAGTGAAACAAGTTCTAACCGAGAAAAAATTAAGTTGAATATCTAATCGAGAATGTGGATGGTCAAAGCCTTTGAATGTTTGCATGTTCAACTACGATCATTGGGATTCGGGAAATATTTGAGGGGATGATTTAGGGTGAATAAATTTATGTGTCAATATAAGTTTATGGCGTTGGGTAACACTGTTACGACAAACCCTGTTCAATCACGTGAACATAGTATACACGTCGTTGTGATTAAATGCGTGGCTGGGACAAAAATGTTTTGCAATTCTCTCCATTTAAAGTACCACCACCTGTTTTCCGCTGGAAAGCATTCACGATCCGGATATCTTCGTTTTGAAAGCATGAGTATCTCTTCATAAAACCGTAATTAACCGCGACCAATATTCGAGTCAATTTGGCTAATCCTTTACATTTCTTCAAGTTTAAAACAGCATTATCCATACCACAGAAATTCAATCTTCATAACATTCACTATAAAGGCCTTCGCTCTCGTTCGTTAGGTATAAATATCCTGCATGTTTTGCTCATCTACATCTAATACCCGAGACTCAATCCGTGATTACTATGCAATTCATTCGACATACGAGTGTGATGCGAACGGTTTCCTTCGTTAACGTTTATTTCGCAACGGATTATTAATTTAACTGAATTCTTGAAACGTCGAACACGTCATATCCATCACGTGAATGGTAATTGTGAACTGCAAACTTACAAAGTCTCCGTCACCTTTAGGTACCATAATATTGATTTCCGAGGACTTGGATGTGATCACTTCCGCTTTGATCGAATTCAGGTTCAGATAGATCTGGCACCCGTCCGTCTTGTCCACGGTGAACGTGTGTATGTGCCCCATGGCCTGTGTGGTGCATTGGAAAGGTTTTTTTACAAAAGGAAATTCTATGTAATCTGAGTAGGGAATAGCATACAGTCACACAAGTGGATTGTATCACTAGACCATCCAAAAATACTGTACACCATTGAGGATTAAACTGACCCAGAGCCAACAGGGTCGTACGGTTACGGTGTAATGACTAACCAATGTAAATCGACGGCGTATCCTTATAAACCAATCAAATGGGTCGGTCCAAAAAGAAGCTGATTGGTGCTAGGGCAATGGGCCAATCGGATCGAGCCGATCTGTGAAAGACTAATAACCAATGACAAGTGATATCGCTATGTCGTGTAGCAACCCCTAATGTTTATTTTCTGCAAATGTACATCCCTTATATGTAGCAATATTTCTTGTTTCCATTTGATTAGATTACACAGACTGAAACCGGTGTGTAATGTCAGTGTGAGTGATTTGCCCAACACAAACCTCGATTACTTTTAAATATGCCAACTTGCTTCGGTAATACTCTTTTTTCAACAGACTCATTCATTCTGCAAACCTTATCTAACCGCGATGCCAACGTTAAAATGTGTTTGATATCTATCCACACTGTTTCACGGCTGACTAAACTTAATCTTGCTGCCTCCAACTGATTTTTGGCAAAAATCTCGAATTTAGTCCTGGATAGTAAGAGTGAGATATTGTAAACAACAGCAAATGCCTTTTTCGACATTTTTTTACTGTATTTTTCTCTGCGACTTGTTAACATTCTTTCGAACAGAAGTAATTTCCATCACAAAGTGTTACACACAATGCATCATTATCATCCTTATTAACAGCATTACACTCGTAGCAAGTACCCAATGCTTAAATGCCATGCAACCAAGACACGTGATGATCCTAAAAGGATGGGGAAGGGTCACACCCAAAAAGCTAATAAACCTGTAGAAAATAAAACACAGACACTCGGATGATGTGCTCACACCTCTGAAGAAACACGCATTCAATAAAGTTTCGTAAATCAACAGTGAAGTAAAATAAGATTAGGAAAACTGGCAAACAGAAAAATTGCAACTCGATATATCTGGCCAACTAATTTGATTTGATTGGTAATGTATCATTCTGGGCAAATCTTTAGTAATTCGTGTTTAAAGAAATGTGATTAAAATTCACGTTACTTAATCTGACAAATGCAGAACGGCTTGTTGTCATAGTTGTTGGCAACAATAGTCTATTGGTTTGTTCGAAATCAGACTCGTTCCATCTTAATTTTCTTTGACAAGATTACAAGAGTCTTAGTACTATAATCCAAACATTTTGTTTGCCTGTCTTAAGAAAACCTTTGATAAGAGAGGACACGAAATTAGTGCTTTTCGTACGATGTGCACCTGTGGTAGCGCATAATCAATCTCTGGTGGTTTAACCTCATTTCACACAAAGTCCGTTCCATATCGCTTGTTTTAAGGCATTTAAGGTTTGCACTCTGCGGCGCTGACAAAACAACCAGCACCTCATTCCTGTGTCCGCGACCAAGCACACATCGTATGATTCTGATCAATATTTGCTGGTTATCGATCGAATTGTCCTGAACGGAATAAAAGTGCTTGATCTTTGCGCAATTGAATGCTACCCGGTGTGTGAGTAGCTTTCATGCCTGGTGTGCAAAGCCACATAAAACCCACACGTTAAATTTAGATTTCTCGTAGAAATAGAGTTGAGACTACTACGTGCAGACACATTGGTATTAGAGGTGAAGGTCATGCATTAACCGAGCGAATACAACGGAAATACAATGAATTCAGTATGCGCGGTATTTTATTGTTGTAGATTGGGGTGCATTGAGGCGTTGTGTAACTAAGTAGTCGCGCACTTCGTATCTATCCGGCAGCATGCCACCTTTTTTATCGATGCAGGCGCTATGCAGTCAGGAGCTGTACGCGAATCATACGGAGGCCTACTGACAGTCTTTTCTTCTTTAACTGGTCGATACGAAGGTTTCGTTTCCATGGAAAAGCACAGATGCTATGATTTTCTACCCCACACAGGGTATCATGTTGCTCGTAGTGATTACTCCTATTAATGTACGATGGGGAATTAGAGTTAGGTACAATTTTCTGAAATGTACAACAGCTGCGGTTCCGGATTAAGGGCACTTTGGCTGAAAACCTCACCTATTCACCGTCGTATTATGACGAATCCTGTTGACATTTTTTAGGATGATATCTGTGATAGTCAAACACCCTATCTTCTGGGAGTTATCGTATCACCGACAACTCACTGTAGCAAAACCGAAGCAAGGAACAGTTTTTCAAACATCTGATTCTGATTTCGAAAATGTGATCATTCATCTGCATACACAGATTCAAACTACGCGCCAAAGTTGGTGTAGGTACACTTATGCATGGTCGGGATTCGAATTGTAGCATAATTTCTCAAAAGTGCAATCCCGTTGACCTTTGGACTGCATTATTTGCTGTTGAAAGCACCGGTGTTATCTCACCCAATCATAGCTAGGATGAATCGAGGATTTCGTCTTGCAGAATTATGTATGGTCTATCTCTACTGGGAAGATTTCACGAACTTGGGTATAAAGCATTGACTCGTATAAAGTTTAACGATATCGTTCATGAAGAACACGTATTCTGCTGTTATCCCTCAGGTTTTAGCCTGCAACCACACACAATGTTGGCCTCCTTCGGTCGATGTCGACCATGGATGTACATCGAAATCGCATGAATTTTCATGTTAGCCGCTTACTTGTAGCTTGATACTTTGGCAGTTGACGGTGTCCACGGATGAAATGACGTCTTGGAAAACGATGCCGGTTTTCTTGCAGTTATCTAGAGGGGGCAAACGTCGAAAGAATATTGGGTAAATAGAAAAACGGGGCTGAGGGTAAGTGGTTCAAACAGATTACGCTTGAGAGAACGCTGTTTGTCGGCGTAAAGCTTTGTCGAAAAAGCGCACCGTTACAGAGTTCAATGTAAACGGCGACCCTACCTACTATGGCGTCAAACGTTTATCAATAAGATCTGATAAGAAAAAGCAATTAACAGGACAAACACCACAGTATGAAATTATGTCTACATTCATTCATTCATTAATTCGTTCATTTAATGCATCATTAATTAAATCAAACAATCAATCATTCATTCATTCATTAGAGACAATAGTATGATGTAACGTACGGGCAATAAGCTTTGTCGTAAAAATTGCACTAGAATACAAATTGACACAGCTGTCGAGGAATGAAAGGTTTTAGAGACTGTCTAAGCGAAAAAACGTTATATAGAGTATAGCATGTTTGCCTGTTTGAATATGTTTCCAGAGATTAGTATTTGCGTATATTGGTGATTTTCTTGTGTATCGAAATTTAAACTTAATTATCATGTCACTACCTAAGCATCACTGTGATAGGTTATACAGTTTGAACAAAAAAGCTCATTTGCATGTATTTCCATCACACACACCCCACGACCGGTTTCGTGCTGTTTGCACTCATCAGGTAGGTAGCGTAGGATCAGGATCCGCGTGCGCTTGAAAGAGTGGAAGAATGGTAAACAAGTTGAGTTTGTATGCCACTGTTGGAAACGGTTGGTATGACAAACCTGTTCAATCACATGAGCCCACACTCATGTAGATGGTGTGTGTATGTGTTACGGAGATGCATGAAAATGAGCTTTTTCGTTCATGCTCATGGATTCAAACCTAGACTACATGAGTGTGGGATCATGTGATTCAATAGGTTGGTCGTACCTCCCTTATCCAACAGTCGCATACAATCGCAACTTGTTTATCATACAGCCGGAGTTGGAATAATCCTTTATGATAATGCGGATTCCTGCGATATGCGGATACCTTATTAACAGGATGCTTAATCCTCTATACGAATTCAATATCTTTTGACAGTCACGGTGAACAGCTGTTGATTGAATAATGCACCACAAGACTTACGTGTGTATTTAGTGAGGAAAGGTACGTAAGCTAAGGTTCCAGGCATGAACCAACTGAATGTCCTTTTCACCAGACCCAGGGCATGGAAACTTTTATTAAACACCTATGGACAATGCTGAGCCGGTTATTAGATGTTAGGTAACGCTTGGGTACATAATTTTCTGTTTTGTTATCGTCGTTTGAACATTGGCCATTGACAGTTTTGTACCTGCGATAATGCAATTCCGAATGATTCCATTGATCCTTGCACTTATCTTGATGTTCATTGTTGTTGTTGCTGTTGCTGTTGTTGTTGTTGGTCTAGAGCATTAAAAAATGAACTCAATTCGGTGTAACAGAACACACTATCATCACTAAACATTTAGTAGTGGAAGTGACGGGAGAGTAGCTGAGAAACGATCCTCTTAATCATTGGTCATGATTTAAACTCCGTCGCAGTTGTATATTCTGTGAAGTCTCGTTTAACTCCAAGTTGAACCATACCGAAATGTGCGATATGTAACTGAAAATCTGAATTCAACAGGCTATTACTCTGTCCAGTGGGCGATCAATCATCGGTATCGCTTCCCCTTAAGAGAAATGGAAATGAGCACAGGCCCCAGGGACCCAGCTGCCAGTTACGGAACCCGTCGTGTAACCCCTGCAATAATGTTGAGTGCTGCCACACACACAACAGATTGCCACGATTGTATGAGACATACATGCAACCACACCCTCTGTAACTTACCCAGCAGAATCGAGTTCACTTTTCCCTTCACTTCGATTGTGCAACCTTCGCATTTGTAAATGTAAATCACCTGCTTCGGCTCAGTCTTTGCCACTACTAATTGCTGATTCTTGTAGTGTTCCTGTATCAGAATGAAATATAAAGTGGGTTAATACATTTGAGCATGTGAGAGTGTAAACATAATTCTGGTGTGTTGCAAACATGATTCACAGGAAAAATAAGCCACAGATAGTTGAGCATCTAATCATGAATAGTAGCATATTGTACATGAATAAAAACCAGAAGGGACCTCGGGGCTAGCTACACTCTCGATTCTTTTGAGTCGATGAGGGTTGTGGATGATGATAAGCTGCCTCTTTTACAAAGACGGTTGGATAACCCCATGTGGAACCGTTCCGTGGGACCAGGCCAAAACCGAACCCCGTTGTTAATGTAACCCTGTTGCGTACCGACTTGATAGCAATGTTCTTGCCAACCTTGCATCAGGCTGAATTTGAATTGACGATCGTGATACCAAGCATTAGAATCTAGATCAATTCTAAACGATTCACGGTAAGTATTCAACTGGACTATACGTCATGTACGACTGTTTACTATGCTAGGGTAATTGTGAAGCTATGGGCTTTTTGTGACCATACACTCTTGAATCTTGAATCCTAATGTGGCAAATGGGTGATTGGAACCGAGAGAAAACGCATATGGTCTCAGTCTGGTTTCGAAACTTCGTATGTATGACTGTAAGAAATGACACGTCTGGATCAAGACAAAGTGTCGCGTGGTTAACATACGAAAAAAACTTGGACAGTAATGTCCATATATTGTGCTTATACATTGGTATGCTTCCACGATCAATCGTGGATGTGTTGTTGTTTGGGGCCTCCATCGGTCGATGTCTACCATTGGGGTACATCATAGGCGCATGAAAATTCCATGCTTCACAGCGTGTCGAATGACTAGACAGTCCGATTCAGGAGAAACAATCTCTCCCGCAGTGGTAGACAATACTCAGTCGAACGCTGTCAGTTGCACGCTAAAGGCATGATCTACGAGCAGCAACAGAGAGCTTCATCTGGATATGTATCGCAAGCATATCCTAAATTAAAATTGCCAAAATATTTTCATGACTTTACAATCGGGTGTAACGCCACTGCTCCAACGAGACAGCAAGTACCAAGTGGTTCACACGTCTCCCAAACTTGAAATTCGTTTTTCGGAAACCTCTCATTGAAAACAAGCGACTAACAAAACAAAATAAATGCTAACAATTTAGAAATAGTGAAGTGTTGCTAGCAATGGATGTGTGCACTTAGAAAGTGAGGTAGTACTTTCCAAGCACACAGATTCGGTTATTTGAACTCAACAAAACTTAAACGAGAAGCTTAGTATGTTGATTGCTTGTTATATAACAAACAATAATTCAATTTACCACTGTACAACAATCCGGTACCCTTTGAAAATTCAAACGAGCCCATTCCTAACTTCTTCAGCTGCTAAGTGCAAACGTGCGAAGACAGCGGTGACATACAAGCGCGAGTGTATGTACCATGGAGGGTGGTCATACAAACAAACACTTTACTAAATAGTCATCACAAGGAGCAAAACATTGTGCTTACCAGCTGCCATTTATTTCCTACCAATTTCATGGATCCTTCCATGGCTACTGCTTTCGCTTGGGGGCTTTTTATTCCGGCCTGCTGTCCGCGTAGTTCAGGGTTCTTGTGTGTTTTCATGTCATCAGTCACCTTGCGTAAACCAGACGTGACGGCTTCACCGCGATTTAGATCACCACGCAGGTTGCTCTGAAATGAACTTCAATTAAAATATCAGAAAATATACCATTGTTGATTAGTTTTGAGGGTTTTTTCGATGATATGCATGCTTGATTCTCGTTGAGAAGAGCGTTATATACTACCTGCTAAAATTCTGATTGGCTGCTGCTGACTAGATCGTCATTGGCTATTTTTTGTGGACACGGAAATTTTTTTGAAGTTCAGTTGCGATTGGTTAAAATTCTTACATCCAAGGTTGTGTGCAACTCACCCCTTTTCCTTCAGAGTGTACACCAAATCGCAAAACGCCTGACGTCGTGCGATTCAGTCCGATCCCCCGGAACTAATGTTTAGCGTAGACCTAGTGTTTGTGAAAGGTTCAACAGCAGTGTAATTTCCCCACATTATTTGAATTCAGGAAAATTCATCTTTATGCAAACTTTGGCTTATGCCAAAAACTTGAAAGTTGTGTCACCATAATTCCGGCGATAATCAGGTAACGTTACGTATCAGAACAATAGGTTTATTCGTGTCCAACTAAACGGCATATATGCTAGCGAAGTGAATCTTACACGAACGCCCAAAGAGAAATACTATAGTTTGGTTTCATCCAGAGAGATACAATTTCCAGTGCTTACTTTTAAAGAAATTGCTCATTGGTCGGACGTTAATTGAGAAAAAGAGAATAGACATAAGGACAAAGTTTATTCGAAAATTTAGCTTCAACGAATACTGTACAAGCTACACATGAAAGAAAAATATTCACAGAAAATATACCCATGATATTAGAGAGATAACTTCGACCGTAATTGTTCAATAAGCAGTTCCTTGTGACAAAGGTATCGTGAAGCAAATGGGATAAGTGGCCTCCGATATGAAGTTGTTCTAGAAGGGGAAGTACACCGTGTTTTGATCGAGTCTTTGAAGAAGTTTGACTCTTAAAGAGATGCTCATGCAGCTGTTGGGAAATACCATTAAGGATATCATTTAGAAGACGATCGGAAGTGAAAAAATGTTGTTTCTGAATTTCTCAAGAATATCCTCATAAAGAATAGAGCTTGCGCGTGATACGATCCTGATACAACGTTTGATCAACACAAAGTCTTTCGAAAGAAGTGTGGGGAAAATAGCAGGTAGGCAATACAGAATATTTGGTAATATACAAGAAAATATAAAGTGAGAAATTAGCTTAGACTCAACGCCGAGAAAACGAAGATGAAAAGCATAAAAAAAATGTTTACGAACTTTAGTAAGTAGAGTATTTAGATGATGGGTCCAAGTAAGGTCGTCGGATATGGTGACGCCTAGATACTTGACCTATTTCCCTCTAGTCAGGTTTGTGGACTTAATTTTAGATTCATAAACGCTTAATTGCGATCGGTCAAACGATGGACGGTAGCTCATAACGTAGGGCGTGGAACTACAATGGTGATGGTCGGGGGTTCGAATCCAATCGAAGCGGAGTATATACACTGCAGATGAGCTCAAATAAGATTGAAACTCGAGTTCAGTGCTTCCACTATGGACCGTCGTGATCAACTTTGTGAATACTTCAATGGGCTTGGTACGGATAAGTAGTCAGAAACATAAACAACATACTCTCCAAAAATCGCTTAAAGAACAATGCCCATCAGATCTAATCGGTGTTAGCCAATATGGAAAGTCGGTTAATTTATTGTGGTGCGAGGTGGGATTTGATCAACATATACTTGTTTATGCTGCAATCCAAAGAAATTTGAGTGCAATCGGTTGGAGCAGTTTTTGGGTAACGTTTCACTTCTGACAAAGAAGCTTCGTCAGACCAAGGGTGATAGTCAGGACAGGGAACATGATTAAGTAGTAGTCAACCCCCCGCTTATTTGACCTTACCGCTAAACAGCCTATAGTACGCCTACGCTGTTTCACGTCTCGTGGGAATGACCAGAATCAGTGTTCGATTTTCCTCTTAGTGTGTATCCACATCAATCTAATACAAGTGAACACGGTCAAGGTCAGTTGACGTGTAACTTATAAGAAAGGGAAAACTATCCGTTCTGTTCTGAACCACCTCAAGGATAAGACAACTTTATCTAGCGTTACGAACCGCATCTACAGAATCAACTGTAAGGACTGTTCGGGTGTCTACATAGGGCAGACTTCCAGAGAAATTCACACTAGAATCGAAGAACACCGAAAGCGTGTCCGGAGACAGCCCCGGGATGCGAGGGAATATCAATCCCTTATTCGTGATTCCGCCTTGGCGGAGCACGTTTTAGATACGGGCCACAGCGTCGATCTAGACAATGTGGCAATATTGAGACGCGGTATTAAACCGTATAACGAACGCCTACATGCGGAGGCGGTCGAAATTGCCAAGGCAGGTCGACTGGCGGTCAATAAGGTGGATGGGGTAGAAATCTCCACAATCTGGCGCTCGGCACTGATGCGAAAGTAAATAGTTTTTATTCACCTTATACATACTAGTTAATTAGTTTTTTGTTTTTTTCAAAAATAGCCTTAGCCCCGTTAGTTATGTACTTTTACGTATGTGGGCAGCTGTGTCAACTGACCTTGACCGTGTTCACTTGTATCAGATTGTTTTGGATACACACTGTGAGGAAAATGGACCACTGATCCTGGTCATTCCCACGAGACGTGACACACTGTAGGCGTACTATAGGCTGTTTAGCGGTAAGGTCAAATAAGTGGTGGTGGGTTGACTGCTACTTAATCATGTTCCCTGTCCTGACTATCACCCTTGGTCTGACGAAGCTTCTGTGTCAGAAGTGAAACGTTACCCAAAAACTACTCTAACCGATTGCACTCAAATTTCTTTGCATTATGAATACACGATCGGTCCCAAACATATTCCAATCGATATACTTGTTTAGTTCTGCCTTGAATTAGATCAGGAATGATTTAAAAATGATAGAAAAAAGATAGAATGAAGAAAAGTGCTTGGCCAAAATCTCCATTCGTTGCGCATAATAAACTTTCAGGTTTCTAGCTATAGACGCAGTGGGAGCTGTTGCAAGCTTTCCTGGACTACTGACTCTCTTGAGTGCACTGGTAGCACTTACCGGCAATGGTAAATAGTCCGAGAAGCAAGGCATTATAAGGAAGCAGCCGTATTTGCACACACCACACCAGACACCCTATAAACAGTTTATTTCACCGCGAAACTATCCGACAGTGACCGAGCTGTTAAGTTGAGTGTGCTTTGATACGGCATGGAGAATCGGTAGGTAAAGCTGATCACAATAGACCATCAAGAACTTTGGGATTATTTTATTATTTTATACTCATGAGTAGTCAAACATTATTGAAAGTCGCTGAGATGTGAGCACCACAGTATACGACAAGTTAAGTAGCAATACATCAACTATTGCTCGTTTGAAACATTTATTCGCATCAGAGGCCCACACTGAAGGAATTTGATCCCGTTATGGAATACGATGTTTTGTCGAAAGTGGGCTAGTGATATACACCAATAATAGGCTCTAGGACAACGCATAGGCGAAAGATTAAGCAAATCTAGTAAGATGTTTGAACCTATTTGAGATCGACAGAGAATCCATAGTCACAAAAACGAAGTTTGCAATGAATCGGTTGTATCATTTTTTCGTAGGGTTCCACTTCTGACAGAAGCATCGTCCAACCAGAGATCAGAGCAATATGGCATCCACCTGGCCAATCCTACGTTGGCTAAGACCATGGTAGTCGCTGAGCTTGTTTAAATAGACAATCGAGATCAAGATAAAGTGATGTACCCCGTGCTTGTGATCCGACTGTGACGCCTGCTTGGTTAACCCGTGAACACACTAGCGGTCATGTCCGCTAGTACAGAAGCGGGCGCCAATTTATGGAGATGTCCGCCCCTTCCAACTTGTTGACCGCATTCAGACCAGCCTTTGTTATTTCAACCTTGCCTACCGTAGTGCAGTCGTCGATGCTTATTCTCGCTGATGACGCAAGATAAACTCCACAGACGACACGCAGAACCTGCAACGGAATCTCGATATGATTTACACTTGGTCCCTAGACAACGAAATGCCACTGAATGCTTCGAAATGCAGCCTATTGTCTCTCAACAGCAAGTTGAGCAAAGAATATTATTTAGGTCGCACTGTTATTAAACCCGGCTCCTCCGAAAAAGATCTAGGCGTGATTATCCAATCAGACTTAGGAAACTTAATGCAATGTCGACTGGCTGCCTGCAAAGCCGAAAGCTACGTGGGTCTCCTTATAAGAGTCTTAGGTTCGTTTGACCCCAATATTGTCTCCAAATTAATTTCAACGTACATCCGTCCTCATGTTGAATATGCTATACCGGCATGGGATCCTTGGTTGAAAAAAGATATTCAGCTATTGGAAACTCCACAGCGCAGAGACAAAACTCGTCCTGGGACTATCTAATTATCCATACGAAATGAGACTTAAAATATTGAATTTGAATTCGGCTCAATACAGACGGAAACGAGGAGCACTAATATTCATTTGGACAGTGCTTAATCAAACAAATCACCCTTGCAGTCGTTTGTTTCATCTTTCCCATAACACACATCTGCGAGGTCACAAATCAAAACTTTACCAACAGCATAGCAGGTTGAACTGCCGCAAATATGCATTTTCCGTTTGCAATGCGCAATTGTGGAACAGTTTACTTACTGACGTAGTACAATCTGGAAACGTTGAAGTTTTCAAAAAATCAGTAGATGTCCACATGGACAAGTATGTTTTTCTTCACGTTGGACAATAATCTAACAATATTGTGATATTTTTTACCATCCTACCCAATGTACATTTTCGTCAGTCTTGTAAAGCATAGCTTTTTACCTGCATATCATCTATGAATAACTCAGCCTGAAGTCTTTCCCAATAAGGTTTCACACACCGCCTTATCACTTCCACATAATCAAGACCCTCGCAGTGACCTGAGCGTGTTCAGATAGGACTGAATCCTGGATCAGTGATTGATATTCATAGAATTGCGGGATTGCTTCCGGACTCGCTTTCTCTACGCACATTTATTATAGTAATGACTACTGTTCAATGTAATTACCCAAGCAAAATTTGCAGTTCATCGCACATCCCAAAGGTGTCTTATCTTTGAGATGCATTCACAAAAGAGTGCAACGTTTCGTCTCTTACATTAAAACCTAGAGACGGTTGGAGGATTACGACTAAGAAACAATGAAATACAGGACACACGACTATATTGAGTACATGCAAACTGTAGATCAGGGCATGCATGGAATGAATCGGGTTGAAGGTTGCTCATGTGCAAACAGACTGCGAGTGATTCAAAGCAATCCAAAGTTTTAATGGTCCAAAAAGCAAATAATTTACAGTAACCATAGATTAAAAATATATAGGGAATACATAAAAACAACACAAACGTTTTATCAATATGGAAAGTTAACACGTGTATTCAAATGCGAGGTTGGATTTGGTCAACATATAATTGTCGAGTTTAGCCTTGAACAGGTTCAGGCTTGATGCACAAATGATATGTGGGGGCAGAGAGTTCCATATAAAACAAACTCAGACAGCAAAGAAAAACCTTCAACAATTTGATCTAGTGTGGAATAATTAACTTGTAGCCATGAGATCTGCTACTACGTGCTTCTTGTCGATGACACAGGTGTTCAAGTGTTGAACAGCAGGATCATATCACCCCTGAGACGACGGTACGAAAAGTCAAACGGGTTCAGTTGTAATCCTCTCCTAATATGGCCTGTTATGCAGCCCGGTAACAAGTTTTGTAGCGCGGTGGTATACGCGTTCCAGCAAGGTCGTCCTTCTGTAACGATGGGGACCATGATGGAACAGCGTATTCCATTGTAGGTCTGATATAGGTGTTAATTATCCGTGGGAGTATCTGCTTTATGAAACTACCGAAGATACTTCAGAGCAATGCTAATGTTTGGCAAGACTTTTTGTATACAACAGAACACTGCCGTGAAGACTTCAAGTTACTGCTAATCCACACACCCAGGTCTTTCTCTTCCGTAACCCATGAAAGTTGCTGAGATCCCACAGAGTATGTGAATTCGTATGATTTACTGACGTTTAACATTTTTAGATGTTCAATGGTAGGCAGTTTCGCAAGGACCACGTATGCTTCGAGATCTTTTTGTAGAATTTGGCAATCTTCTATGGTGCGTACGCTAGGCCAGACTTTGATGTCATCCGCAAATAAAATGATTTTTCTGCGTACGATTTGAGGTATATCGTTAGCGTACACCAGGAAGAGTATTGGCCCCAAGACTGAGCCTTGAGGTACGTCACTTGCAACATCTAATGGGCTGGATAGTGCTCCATCAACTCTAACCCTGATAACTCTACCAGTCAAGTAATCCTGTATCCAGGCCAATAATCTGCCGCACACCCCGATGTGCTCCAATTTTTGTAGCAGTATGCTCAAAAGCTTCAGACATATCCAAGTAACAAGCATGGATAGGGTATACATTATCTATTGCTCGAGTCCAGTTATCAAGAGTTATGAGAAGATTGGTGAGGCAGGAGTGTCTTGTCCTAAATCCGTGGTGTGCGATCAAAAGAAGCTTATTTTGTTCCAAATGTTGGATAAGTTCGTCAGCTACACATCGTTCGAGAAGTTTAGAGACCAACAACGTTACTGGTATGTAGTTAGACACGTCGAATCGGTTCCCGCCTTTGTATATCGGAGTGAATAATCCACTTTTCCAGTCAGTAGGAACCTTGCTACAACTCAGTGACAGGTGATGTTGCATGAACCAGCAGGTTTAGTCCGATTGAAGAAACACCTGGCACGAGAAAGTACGGGTAGAACATACGAGCACAGGCAAACACCCGGAGTTCATGCGCCTACACCCGTATTGGACAACATAGTCAATCAATCATTCTGAATGATCAGAGCAACACGAGCACCAGCTTTCAGGTCGATTTCAGCAACATACATTATACAATGTTTTAGTTGATGGTATACTTGATATCGAGCAAGATTATTCACGTCGTTCAACATGCTTGATACTGGAAAACCAGTGATACTAATCCGCTCCGCCGTCACGTGCAGTGTAAAGTAAGAGAAGAAAAAAGACAGGACCCTGAATTACGAGAGGACGTTCAAGTCATTGCAAAATTTACAGATGGTCTTTATTTCGAAATCTGGAGATAACAACAACGGGACGGACTGTCACCGTAATCAACAAGTTAAGGTTGTTTTCAGTCGACTGCCGCGCACAAAAGTGCTAATGAAACATAAACGAAATTCTAATTACTTGAACCACAAGGTTCACTTAACCTAATCTTACTGTCTCCACCTGATGACGGCAAACTGTCAGACAACGGTTGTGGAGTGTAAGTGCAGGAGACGTGAACACCACAATACATCAGTCATTTTGAGCGCTAGACCAAGAATCACTCTGTGATTCTTTATTTGAACATCGTCGTGGTTCGTCGTACGAAACCCATTTAACAGTGGCATGCAAGTATGACTTTGTTTACCACCGTTTCGAGGCTCACTGAAACTAAGCTTACTGTCTCCACCTGATGACGGTAAGCAGCCAGAAAATGGTTGTGAAGTGCAGGTGTTGGGGATGTGAGCACCACAATGCTTGAACCACCGTTTGATATGAATGGATGATGTGAACTAGAGCGGGTAAAGTAACAATGACTGAAGAGGACGAGTGTGGTTGCTGGGATCTGAGCAAAGCAACAAAGGAAGCAAACGGTGATACTGCGTGAAGTGTTGTCAATGTACGTGGCAGATTGTTATTTCTCATCAGGCTCCTAGCGGAAAGACGGGCACAAGTGAAGATTATAGCCATTGGATTGAGTGCAAGATAGTCGCGGTTGTTTTCGCGACTATTTTAACAAACCCTTTAACGCCTAGCTGATTACGGTTATGCAAATTTTCCAAAATGTGTAATTACGAAGGGGATTAGACTGCGAACCCCTTGATTGAAAGAATTACGTAGTGAATAGAGCATCACAAAAGTCCATATGACGGGCCTACATACAATCTATGACTGTGCGGCACTTAGCCTGGATCAGGCTAGTGATTTCCTACATAAATAATGTATAGATGAGAAAATGATCGCCATCAAAAGCTGTATATACTCAGATGTATAAAAATTCAGGCAGTCAGCTACTGAATAATAATAATAATACTGTTTGTTTTCGCTAGAGCTCAACATTTTTACTCGCAAAGGTGACATTATACGTGTAACAATGAGCGACGTTTAAAGTTTAATCATCCCTTCTGGTAGGATAGGTACTGGGACGTATAAATCACGCACACACTGCATCGATACATCCGTTTTGGATAAATTAAGCGACATGAGCACGCCAGGTTGCTCACAAATTCAGTTGTCATTGAGTAGCATACATGCCAGAGTCTGACAATAAGATCGCCGCTGAACACGATTTCTGGTCCAATCTGCTGCATGATAACCAATGATGTGGACCAAGTCAGACCACCTCAATATTAATCTGTTTGCGCGATAACAAGCAAGATAGTACAACAGTAACGCGCGCTGTCGCAATTTCGAATTCCACTACGTCGCCTCGTTTGAGAAACCTTATTTGTTACCATGAACCAGTTAAGAGCTCGAAAGATGACGGCCACAGTCCAGTGAATGACACTATCCTCCATGCCTCGCTTCGTGCCAGTGAAATGAGATCAGCATCGGCCGTTTGAACCTAACAAGGACCAGTAAAGCCGAGTGAGGAAAATGAGAGTCTGGATCATGATAAGAGGTCACTAGCAACGCATCATTTAGTGCCCGGATGGAAGTCGAAGGCCGGAATCCTCGGTGAAGTCACAGAGGATTCCAAACAATGTCGAGAATGTCAAGACAGTCAGCTAAACATCACAGAGAATCGTTAGTTAATTATACTCGTTCCAAGAAGCAATTACAGGAAAATGTAAACCTTTTTTTTGAAACTTTCGTTTCCTATGAAGCTCAGACGAAAATTGTCAGCAATCGATCGGTAAAAAATCAATGAAAAAGCGGGTTGTGATGCACACACAAAAGCGAGAGACGGCGCGTCAATATGAAGCACGAAGGCGCAAATTAATACGAGCTAGTTTGCAATGCGATTGGAGGTTAGATGCCCTTGTGGTGCGTGGTCTCCAATCCCTTGCCGGTGAACACCGTCTTGAATTGTTCCGGGACCGGATATTCATCCTGGAACGAATGAGACACGATGAGCAAACGACCTTGAGACACGGATCACGATTACCCCAGGGTTCGGAAACTTACAAATTCACCGTCGGCTTTCGGGATTAGAATGTTGATTGCCGAGGATTTGGCGGTGATTATTTCGGCGTTGAGTGAGGTGGCGCTCAGATAGATTTGGCAACTGTCGGTCTTGTCAACATTCACTGTTTGCAATTGACCTAATGCCTTGGAAACAGAAGGAGAGATGGTGTTGAATCGAGAAGCTTAACACAACGGTAAAGGAAAGAGGGCGACCATTGGAGTAGAATGAGTAACGCGAACAGAGGGAGTCTTGGAATTATTCACTCAATACCAGCACAAAGTAAAACGGGTACGAATTCATCAACCGTCATCATTGTCAAAACTATGGAAACATCGGAATCAGGTACCAAGATGAAGAGGGAGGGAGGATAGACAGCCCATACTAACGAGATCAATGAAACAATTAAAACAGAGGCTTAAAACAACTTAACAACATCTTTAGGGTAAGCCATACCGCATTCAGTGTATTTCAGGCGGTGTAACCCCGACCCACTGACGACAGCCCTCACAACCAATTTGTTACTGTGTTTTGGCGAACTGAAAACTGTCGTATATCGTTATGTGTGTACTGTGTTGTACTGTCTTTATGCTATAAACCCGTAGTAATCTTATATAAAATCATCCCTTTACTTTTATACCCGTATCAACAAGTTGTTTAAAGCCCAAATCTCGGATCTTCCTACTCTCCACTCGTTGGGTTCTCTATAATCTATACACTACAATTTAAAAACTTGTTATCAATGGATCGCTTCATCAAACCGGATCAATTAGACGTTGATTCTCACTCGCCGGATGCTGGTGACCACCAGAAACATTGGTATAAAACGTTTACGAATTTCCTCTCCTCAATCGATTCCGTGAAGCCGAACGCCCTCCATTCTATCAGGTCATTATTGTGGACAAGTACGAATTCTACACCATATAAGAGAATGTTTCAACGCAAACGAAAAGCGACAACCGGCACATCCCTTACCTGCTGGCCAGTATGTATGTATGAAAGCACAAGCCGGAACCAGGCAAAGTGCTTCACAGTCAGACTGCAGTACACGGATGTGCAATCGTGCAGCATTTCTGTGCTGTGCGGCTAACATTGTGCTAAATTGATTGGCCACTTGTAGTGAGGTGTATGCGGAAACACGCTGGAGTCTCACTTCAATCCCCCCTCATATCTGTCTAGGCCTGGGCAACTTGACAGTATCTTAGCCCACGTACAGTCTCTGACGGTGCGGCACTTTGCCTGGACTAGGCTTGTGCTTTCATACATATATACAACCAAACCGAGTGTTAATGCGCAATAATCTGCGACATAATAAATACGAACCATTGGCACAAAAAGTGGAACTTATTGACTGGAATCCAACTTATGCAAAGAGTTGGTGTCGCTTCGTCAACTAACACCCATTGGAGTGCAACACGATAAGATGATTTCAAATGCCAATGTTACTGAAGAATAGCCGAACAATGCGCCCTCTTAAACTCCATCCAACCCAGAACCTAACGAGAGTCTCAAAGAACTTATCCGTCAACAACAACAACGCGTCCGACCATATGATATGAGCAGCGGCGCAACTTAACAAGCCAAAACTACTGGTGGTTATCACTTTTCGAGGCGGGGAGAATGTAGTATATAATCATGTCTGTTTGTGTTGTACTGTCCTTTATATTACAAACTGGTACCCATATATAAAAGTACCCTTTCCCTTTTTAGCCGTATACCGTATCAACCAGTTGTTTAAAGCCCAAATCTCGGATCTTCTTGCGTCTCTACTCGTTGGGTTCGCTATAATCTATACACTACAAAAACACAATCAGATGCAGAAAAGGGAGTGTTCGTAATTAGCGCAAAAGTTATTCACCGAGCTGTTAATAATTAATTAACCGTTGGGATTCAGAGTGAGATAACTGTATGTCTCTACCGTGACGCAACCACACCCGGTATGCCGACGAATCTTATTGCAGAGAAACTTTGTTCGTGTGACCGAATTCGTGACACGTGACACAGGTATGATCAATGGCGATTCGATATCGATCGAAAAAAACCTCAGCTTGGAACATGAAAAGATACGGATACAACGAGAACTTGAAAGAATCGCTGGAGAGTTGATTGAAAGTTTTAGAGTGAGGGAAAAATGAAACTACGACACATATATGCAACCTAGGTGAAAAGTTTTTTGATGGAGTCGTTGAATTTGAAGGCAAAGTTCTCAAGAAATAGTTTTTATACGATTTCATAAATTATTGCGAGCAAACTCCAATATGCTTAAGCGTTTACAAATTCTAATAAGCCAGGGAAACATCGAAATTGCCTGACATCGGACATTGTTGGTATGGACGGTTTCGCAGGTACACAGATAAGAGCAGACAACATATAGTAACGGATAAGCACATCAAGTAAATCGATAGAGCATCCAGGATAAAAACAGCGCATAATCTGAGGCCGACCATTCACATACTCCGACAATCGAATTCAACAGGCACTATGACAATACATAGGCACACCTGTACATTAATAGCCATCAATTCAGAACGCGAAAAGCCCCGAGAAGGACACAACTCTCATGAATGCGAAACGAAACTGGATCACATGGAGGTTGATAAAGCACAGACTCACCTGGACCTGCACGCTTCGACAATTCACCACATCCAAGGACGAAATCACATCATCGAACACCACGCCAGTTTTTCTGCAGTCATCTACAAAAGCAATTATGATGGAGTCGACGAGACAGCGAATAATAAATCGAGATTAGGTAGACTTCGAGTGTAGTAAAGCACGCGTGCGTTAGTGTAAAGCGCGCGAGGTGTGTGGCACATGAGTTTCACGGGGTGTGGTTTATCTGGTGTCCACTTTCATTGTACGCAGGGACCCAGAGTAAGTGTACGGATAGCAATCTCACTTACCTGAATCAAAACTGGATACAACAACAAGGGAAAGGTAAATCATGGCAAATAAAGTAGAACAACAGACGATTTCGCGTTTCAAGGTCACAAGACACGGTACCCAGGAAAGACATTGCTACCACGTAATACGGTTTGCAACCGGGACGCTTACAATCCCAGTTAAAGTAGACTAGAAAAAATTGGTGTTTTTCGCTAAAAAATAAATTGCTTGTTGGTAGATTTTTTGGTCGCATTTCAGTCATCTCGTAAGTGGGGAACCGAGATTGAGTAAAATGGCAGGATTTTAGCGAGACGACAGTTCAATCAGCAATAGGGGTGACCTTGACAGCTCCATAACCCATAAATAATACAACTGTTACAAGGCTCACTGAACCTGATCTTACTGTCTCCATCTGATGACGGTATACAGCCAGAAACCGCATGTGGTGTGCACCACAATATATTGGACATATTTGGTTGCTTTCAAAGCGTTGACTGTGATATAAGGCGTCATGAATGGGCTGCAATACATTTCTACCCACGCATCAGATGGATTGTCATCTTCGAACCGGAGTGAACAGAGCGCAGACCAGAACTATGAGTGCCAAATACGACCACCGAACAATCCTATCTCCTCGAGAAATTAGTATGCCCGAGTAAAAGCCCCATTTTCTTTCATTGTAAATTTGGTTAATCACGATCAAAGCATAGATTTCATGTTTACCGTATTTGTGCGAAATATGCTTGTTACGTCACCAGATATAAAATCGGAACGCGAGAGACGCCGCACAAGTTTTTAATCAACCGTGGCAACATCATGAACCATTAAATACCCGACGATGTACTCGCTCCAGCCTGTCGACGTACAAGCCATGATAAGCATCTCAACAACAGAGGCATTAAACCGTAAACGCGTACCGAACGCTTGACTGTCACACAACCATGACAAAGTAAAAGCCTAAAAGATGGGGAAGGGTGAGACTTACATAGCTACGGATTCTATAGAAGAGTAAGCACAAACAAACTGGGTAGAGATGCCTACACCTCGAATGAAACATGCATTCAAACAACTTTCGTGAACGAGTAGAGCGACATCAGCATGGCAGCTTCCTTGCGGCTTTCACTGTCATGTATCATAACAAGCTTTTGTCGTCACTCCGCTTGACAACATACAAGTTAAGCAAACACTCCAAGAAGATGCTTAGTGCAAGACCGCCATTAAACACGGCTTCTGGACATATCCTGAACCGTAACTAGCCATTGCGATATCTGATCGCGACGACACCAGCTGCGCCGACTTTGGAAAGGTTACTAGCAAGGTTTTTTAACTGTCTATGCCATGTGACGGTTTGGCCATACCGAGATTTGCGCTAATCAGGATGAGGCGTCGCAAAAGGAATCTGTTTCGGAAGTCGGTGGTTCGGCATCCGTAAAACGTGACCCAACCAGCGCAACCTAAGCAGGTTGATCTGCTTCTCTATATCAACATTACCACCGAACAATTTATTTCGGAGCATCGGTACGTATGCGATTGTAATAGCTAACCCCTAGAATGTTGCGGAGACATCGGTTTTCAAATATTTGAAGACGGTGAAAGTGTTCTTTACGTAGGGTCCAGGTTTCGCACCCATATAGTAACACAGCCCGAACTGTCGCTTTATAGACTCTACCCTTGAGTAACAGAGACAGTCCTTTCTGGCGCCAGAGGTGACCTAGATTGCGGAATGCTACGGTCGCTTTAGAAATGCGTGCCGAGACCTCGTCGTCTAACAATGCAGAGTTATTGATACAACTACCGAGATACGTAAATCGATCTACAATTTCAAGCGCCTGATTGTCAAGTAATAAAGCGTTGTTCGATAAGTCGATGTCCTGCAGCAGAACACTGCACTTGGAGGGTGCAAAACGCATTCCAAATGCGGGCACAATACTAGATAGCTTGTTCAGTATCGCCTGTGCCACTTAAATTCTATTAAACAATGAGGCAACATAACACCAACACATTCCAGTGCGGTGCAGAGTAATGCGAAGTAAAGGTTTGTGTTTACCCTGCATAAGACTCTAAGCGCATCCTAGTTTTGCCAAGTCAGTATTTGAGGGTGGTTGATCGCTGGAAATGATAATAAAAATGTCAATCACAGCTGCCCACACACATGTAGATGACGGTTAAACCTCGTTGACATGCTTTTCCATCACACACACGCAACCCAGGACTTGCTTCGTGCTGTTTGCTGACATCAGATAGGGACAGGGAGGTATACCGACCTTTTCCAACTTCAGACCTTGTTTACCATTTCTTTACTGTTTCAATTTTGATCGGACTGTCCGAACCTGATGAGTGCGAAACCGACCATAGGCTGTGTGTGATGGAAATGCACGCACATGAGGATCCTTGTTTCTTGCAATCACATTCTACCTTACCACTTCGATGTTACTTAAACTACCCTGACCGATCGACCACAATTCTTCTTCTATATTAAAATGGTTTCCCGATCAGCCATAAACACTGCGAATATCTTAGTAAAGGTGAAAAGTTTCGCAACTCAGTTTTTAAAGGTCGGACAAACTGCTTTCAATGATGCACAGATAATCGGTGGGCAGTTCGACATATTGAAATGATGGCAATAAGAAAACATTATTGATTTTACTTGAAATGGGTAAATAAAAGGCAGATTTTCATTTTGTTTATTCGAATTTATTTCTTGCATTGTTGATTTGCGTTAAACGGCGCATTGTCTGTACAAAATGATGCACACACAGTGTAAAGTCAATCAATCACAAAACAGTGATGATGATCCTTGCGTAATGAGGATAAAAACGATTCAATAGCGCATACGAGAAAACACATTAAATTCAGAAACCGTAAAATTGGATCGATTTTCGGTTGAAACACAAATGTCAGCGCGAATGCTATTTTTAGACGTGCTACGGAGGCATTCAGGTGTACACTTACCGAGCATGATGGAATTTATTTTACCCTTCACTTCAAGGGTACATCCCTCGCAATTGTTAACGTAGACCGCATGCTTGGGCTTGGTCTCGGTGATGTGAAGTTCTTGGTTTTGGAAGTTTTCCTGTGGAGGAGGAGGTTTCGCGAGAAACATAGATCGATAATTTTCTAACGGAAACACGATAGGAGGAATGGAGATTTGCAAGTGGGTGACATTATGTTACTGGTGTGTGCTGTGCTAAAAGGTACCATTCATTGAAGAAGGAATGTGCAATCATGCAGTACATATTCAGCGTGCAGATGACACCTCGCTAAATTAATTGGCTACTGGTAGTGAACTGCATGCACGGATGTGCAATCGTACAGCACTTCTGCGCTGTGCGGCTCACACCGGTAGTGAGCTGCATACTGAAATACGCTGTAGCGTCTCACTCTTATTTCAATTTATATTTTGTTTCTCATATCTGTCTAGGCCTGGACAGCCTGACAGTATCTTAGCCCACGTACAGTCTATCACTGTGCGGCACTTTGCCTGGATGAGGCTTGTGCTTTCAAACATCATACATGCATGCGAATACACGCTAGATTTTCACTGTGATTGCTATTTTCCTTTCCAATATTTGTCTAGTCCAGGGCAAGCCGGGATTCAGGCTTGAAATTTCATACATTCATTAAACCAACAGATAACAAGATTAACACAGCCAACATATGGATGAGCGATCAACACAATGGATCGAATAAACGCAATTGACGAGTTTCTCAAATGCTCACCACCACGAGGCGGAGACAATAATGATTAAGCCGAGTTTGCTTAGAAATAGTAGATAGAGGGTAAACAAAGTTTAACGTTGCGACTACCGTTAACGGTTAAGGAACGAAGGACGAAACGTTGTTACACAGAACCTCAAACGGAGATCAGATAAAATCACGGTCTGTTGGTTGTAAACGTATCAAGGTGCTCGGAATATGTTGGGCTTCCATGAGCGCAGGGCAATCGCTGCTTACAAAGAAATAAGCAATGCTACATTGTGCTGCATGCGGAGATGCAAATGATGAAACGCCAGTCAGTGTTTCTTATTGCGACGGCTGACAGAGGCAATCGACTTCCTTTAAGGTAAATTCTGTTCGTGAACCAACATTGAATAAAAACAATCACAGCAATGGCTGCGCTCGTGAGGGGTGGGTACTAGACATTCCGTTGATGCTAGATCGAAAGAACAAGAGCGTCTTTCCCACGAAATAAATACGACACACGAGTTATCATGATGGTACAGGTGGGTGTTATGTTACGATGTGCTAGGATTAACACGATTTTCATTTTAAGTATTATCGTATGGTATGAAAGCACAAGCATGATCCAGGCAAAGTGCCGCACAGTCAGAGACTGCACGTGGGCTAAGATACTGTCAGGTTGCCCAGGCCTAGACAGATATGAGGAAGAAAAAAGAACAGGAAATTTTAAGTATTATAATGTCCGTGGTGGTCCTTGTATGAGAATAAGGATGGTTACTGCTCGGAGGTGTGATTTTGCTGAACCCCATGGTGTATCCGGTAAAGTCGTGCAACCATTGACTGTATAGAGAAATGAATGCATTCTTACTCCTATTATCTCTCATATCTGTTTATGATGGTCCAACATGACGGTAGTTCAGCCAACACGCAATCTGTTTTATACGACGCTTAGTCTGACTTTATACAAGTACGCTTGTTGTCGGCAAACTTCATTCAGAGCGACTACTTTTACTCGGCTGAGATGAGAACGTATTACATAGTAGACAGCCTTCTTCAAGTATGGAGCCAGACAAACCTCAAAGACAGACAGTCTTACTACCAGACTACCATAAGGTATGGTTGGCACGATCAACATAAGTTAATCACATGATCAAATGCTCAACATGTGTGCACAGTAAAATACACACAGCTCGATCGAAATAATGGTATTTGTTGCATGGACCCATCAGAGTACTCCACACAAACAACATATAGCAAACAAACGCAATATGGTCAACTAAACGGGGAATTGAGCATGCATATCCGTTCGTCGCCTACTTACTACGATCCATTTGTTTCCCTTCAATTCCATGACGGACGATCTCTGCTGAGTTTTTGGAGCGGTTGGTTTGACCTCCTTTGGCACATCTTTAGCATGCGGTTCCAAGCCAGGTTGTGCACGCAAATTCGGGTTTTTGTGGGTTTTCATGTCGTCAGTGACTTTGCGCAGATTCGCCGTGATAGCCTCACCGCGGTTGAGATCGGCAAACAACGCGCCGACGGGGCTTGGATCACCCTGTTTAGCGGATGAATGAACAACGATTTAGCAACCATTTTTGTAACACATTTGTGGATGATGATGAAAGAGTCAGCTGTGCTGCAAACCGTGAATAAAGTACATACCGAGGAGTGAGGCATAGTGCTATGAGAAGCGGCGAATAGAATGAATTCGAAAATAACACACAAAACTAGTGGGAAAGACACAGGGAGTTATGGACAGACAAAAGGAGAAGGTGGGCGGTGAAGGAGTGGCAACGTTGTCGAACTATGGTAAGAAAACCGCGGAATTCAAACAAAAATTAAATGTAATTTTATTAATGTAATGGAGAAATCACTAATTTCAATCGTCACGACAGACAGTACAGGTTAAGCGGATCTAGTCATGAATGCAAAACAATAACTGCCGAAGTTGTAACGAGGCATCATTTCAATTTGCAAATGAGGATATATCCTCGAATTTGCAAATCAATTGAAGTACATCGTTGGTAACAAATAACGAAACGCGCTGTTACACAGAATGGGGTCGAAGAATAGCACCATTGCACAGCTGTTATGATGCGTGACAGCGAAAGCCACAAGGAAGCTGTTATGCTGATGCCACTCTACTCGTTCACAACACATGCTTGAATGTACCTTAGATTCAAGGTGCAGGCACCTCATCGCAGAGTCTATGACAGTACCTGTTCAGGTCCCATCATTCTCTATCCTTTCGACAATTTTAAACGTCATGATTGTATGACAGTTACGCACTTATTATCTGCTACCGGAGTAATGCCGTTCACACCCAAGTACAAAAGGTATTCAAATATACCAAAGATTTGATAACAAGTCACGACGGCAATAATTACAAAGAAAGCCGTTCTCGAAGGCGAAGTGTGATCGACGGCAATCCATCTAGATGGGTGTAACAGGTGCAGGATCAAAGTGCAAGAAAAAAATCATGCAACGCGTATGAAAACACGCAAGCGTGGATCCAGGGAAAGTATCGCACAGATACTGGAAATTTATATAGGTGTGAGAGCGAAAGTAGTTCATGGTCACATGCAATCACGTTAACAAACCATTGCTGGTGGTGCGGAACAAAAGTACCGCTCAACGAAGAATCAACCTACTTTTGCAGAAGTTTGATCAGGTTTGAAGGGTCGCGGAGGAGGTGGAGGTGGAATACGAGGCGAATCGCTACCGGCAGCGCAAGTCCCACTGGCGTTCCACGTCAAACCGGTTGGATAATGCTGTTTGACATAGTCCATCAAGTGAGTCCACACCGAGATGAGTGATTTGGCCCACATAACGTGAGTTGGATCGCTGAATTGGGGGATTTACAACAAAATAGCGTGGAAAATGTTTGCACAGATGATAATGACAAAACATAGCTCGCGTACAGAGAGAAGCACCGTTGACAAAACTTGAAATTACAAATGTTTTGTCAGTGATTCTGATATGGTATGGTATGAAAGCACAAGCCTGACCGAGGCAAAGTGCCGCATAGTCAGAGATTACGCGTGGGCGATATTACTGTCAGCTTGCCCAGGCATAGACAGATATGAGAAATAGAGAATAAAGATAGAATGAAATCAAGATTTTTCTTGAAGCGAAATCTATGTAATATATTGGGCGTGTGAAATTATACACTAACAGCCAGAAAACGATTGAGTATCAGTGTTGCAAGTGAGTCGCACTGTATATTGGTTATTTATAAGCGTGCTGATCGCTTAACCAGGAAACACTGTGATTCTGTATTTCAACATTGTAGTTTATTGTACGAACCATATTGCGCAATGCCTTCAAATTCTATTTCGTTGACCACTTTTCCGCTGTTTCAAGGCTCACAAAAACTTACTGATAACAAATAGCCAGAAACCGGTTGTGGAGTATGTGCTGGGGATGTGAGTAACAATAAATTCATATGCCAACATTTCTACGGCAATCAAAAGTTCAGAGATATCGGATAATAGTTAAAGATGCTCCTAGGAGTAGTTTCCGATCGTTCATATAACAAGATAATATTTTTCCGAGGTCAAACACTTTGCAGGAAATCAAAATATAACCAATATAAACTTTAGAGTACAACAGCTAAAGTAACGACACAACTTATCACTTAGCAATACAAATAAGACAGTATACAATGTGTGTAGGAAAAACCCGCGTCATCACAGCAATTCTTGTAACAAGAACGCAGTACCTTTGAACTTAAACTCAGGAATGTTCACATGTAATCTATCCAACGGATTTCTGAGATGATAAACAGCTTAGGATGTATGACAGCGCAAGCCTGATCAAGGCAATATGACGCACAGTCATAGGCTGCGCATGGGCTAATATACTACCAGGTTGCCCCGGTCAAGACAGGAAAAGAAATGGCAGTGAGAGTTCAGCGTTTTCACATGCGGTTCATTGCCGGTAGCAGTTCAATTTCGCAAGGCGTTAGTAGCGCAGCTCATAAGTATTATACGACTGCACATTCAGGAAGAAAAAAACATTTAGTTGAATATGTTAGCAGTAAGAATGCTGCAAGTAAAGCACCGTATCAAATAAAAGTGCAAAAGAAGGCTAGAGATGAGGAAACACAAACCCAATACCCAGAGGGAACAAGCCCCAAAAAGAAAAGCGGTTGAAAATCGATTATAGTGGTGAGCAGTTTAACGGTAATTAAAAATGAACAGAGTGCACGAACCTGTCTTTATGATCTTTGATCACACGATTTGTGAAGAATTCAGCCGCCTCTTGCATATTTTTCACAAACGACGCTGGAGACGGTGACTTTATTGAAGACACGGACATTAATAATGCGCTGGCTTACCACAACTACCCATTTGAGTGCCAACACAGACTCAGCAATAGCAGAGATGTGATTAAATTGCGAACTGCTACGATGTTTGTCTCGAAAATTCTGCGAAATTGGGGCCAGTTTAGTAAAGCCTTACCTCAACAGCAGAGATTGCCGTAAAAGAGCTTTTGGTCAATTTTTCGAATTCCGAATCGGCTGGTTTCGAGTGTATGAGAGTCAATTCCAGAAAGCGTCGCTGCCAGCGAAAGCAGTCAAGCAACAAATTGCACTGAATAATAATGGAAAGGATTGCGCTTATTACCTGTTCGTTGACATCACCACCCAATTTTGAACTCAGATTTGCAAACTCGTTCACCGGTCCATCGATTAGTTTGTCATAATCCGTCACGGAAGCGCTAGATGGCGGTGGACCTATCATATCATTAAGGTGAAATTTTATGTACCATTAGAGCTTCCACGAGTCGAAGTGCGATTCATGTCTTGCTGTGCAACGGTTTCCAGGTAACCAGTTACTTTTTCCAAACGATCTAGAAGTGTTTCTAGCTTATCCATGCCTAAAATAGAACGCTTTGCGTAAAAAGGTTCGTGGGGAGGAATCAAGAACGTTAATAATACAAATAAATAAATATTATAAATAACATCAAAAGTGGTTGGAACGTAGAAAATGAACGGAATATTAGCAAGTGCAACTCACCGGGATAAATCAGAAATGGAAAAAGTGAGAATCACGCAAGTTGATGGGGACAGAATCAGAACGAGGTTAGTGAATTAGACTACAATAATGCACTTACGTATGTCCAAAACTCTAATTCTTGATAAGGTAAATAAAGGAAAATGAGAAATTGGTGGTTCTAAATATGAAAGCGTTGACAAGATAAACAAGATTAGAAGTAAACTTGAGCACAATGGACTGATACCATGTTTACTCAAATCAATAAAGCATGATATGAACACTATTTGGCTTCAGCATGTACGGTGGGTAGTAGCAGAATAAGTATTTTTACCTATCGCTGGCACTGACCACTGTGTAATTAATCGTGCAGTACTTTGTGCTGTGCGGCTTACATCGTGCTAAATTGATTGGCCAGAGGTAGTGAGCTGCATGCTGAAACACGCTGGAGTCTCACTACCATTTCCTGTTTTTTTTTCTACCCCATATCTGTCTAGGCCTGGGCAACCTGACAGTATCTCAGCCCACGTGCAGTCTCTGACTGTGTGGCACTTTGCCTGGATCAGGCTTGTGCTTTTATACAATTAAAGTGATGCCAAAAACCTATGGAAAAGTTATACGTTCTAGTAAGGTTCTCAGGAGGCGATGCGATCGGAGCAATATTGAGGCTTTGCAACTGATGATTTCTTCAACCAACTTCTCAGTGTTCTCGGACACTGATGTGTCTCATGAATGCGATGCAATCACAGAATACTTAAATTTACGTTACGACATTTGCTGCCCAGTTGAAAAAAATCTGTATAAGACCTGCGCAGACCCAAAGAGTGAGTTTACCGCAGCGGTACTGATCAAAGAACTGATTAATGCTATAAAATCTGAAATTAAACATCTTAATCAGCTGTATGTAAATTCGCTATTAGGTGAAAAAGACACTAGGCAATTATTGAAGGCTTTAAGAAATCGTTGTGGCCAGCAAAATGTGTGCCGGTTGCCAAGTAACTCGCTAGATCATATTCTCTTATATATTACCACATATTCTGTATTGCCCACCTGCTATTTTTCCCGCACTTTTTTCTAAAGACTTCGTGTTGCATCAGGGTCGTATCACGCACAAGATCTATCCCTTATGAGGATATTGAAAAAAATGAAACAACGTCTTTCCACTTGTGATCGGCTTACAAATACTATCTTCAATCATATTTCCCATCCGCTGCATGAGTATCTCCTTAAGAGTCACACTTCTTGATCAAAACAAATTATAGTTCCTTCTAGAAAATATTCATATCGGAGGCAACTTATCCCATTTGCTTCACGAAATTTTTGTCACCAGGTCAAAGCTATCTTCTTAATATCATGGGTATATTTTGTGTGAATATTTTTGCTTTTTGTGTAATTTTATAGAATTCGTTGGTTTTTGTGAAAACTAGCATAAAGCTGAAATCTCGAAAATTTTCGAAGAGAGCCTTGTTCTTCTTCAAGTATTTCTTTAATTTTCCCTTTTGAATAAAAGCCTACAATAATCACAAAAGCATGAAAATACAAGTTAGGTGAATATATGTAAATAATCATTGCCCAATTTGAGGTAAAACTTATTCGGATAAAAATCAAAATTGATAGAAAATGCAAAATTATCGTGAAACAACGGAGAACTTACCAAAAAGTTAGAGTTTCAGAAACCGGGATTACACGATAGAAGCAAATAAATCCAAACGATCCTCGAGAACACCTCAAGATTACTCTAAAAATTGAAAGAATTCACTTCAAGGCAAAGTACTGTGTAAAACCAGCAGTAAATTGACGAACCATTATTGCTATGACTAGAACCGGTAGCGTATTATCATAAAAACCGAAAAAGCAGCCATGACCTGCATCGAATTGAAAAAACTAAATTCCACCAAAAAATATCACGTCATCATAAGCATCACAGGCAGGTTCAAATTGGCAGAGCAGCTGTCATTTTGTCCCGATTGAACTCTCGTGTTTATTATTATTATTATTATTATTATTATTATTATTATTATTATTATTATTATTATTATTATTATTATCACACAAGTCTTTACAGACGATGTGCCAACAAGTATACCATGAAGAAGGTACATGATGAAAGAAAAAAAGAAAAAAGAGGGGGATTTTTTTGTCTGTCTGTTTACACATGCCGTTTTTGATCTTTTTTGTCTTTTTGAAATAAGGGAGGGGGAGGGTCATTGATAAACGGGACACAAGCACGGCAGGATTCTCGCCACTGGTTCCTTTCTTTTGCCATCACACTGAGTTTTATCAGCCACATATATTCATGGTCCTTCGGACCCCACCCGGGTAAGCGCGATGTTCCCACAATGGCTAGTGGGGCTGTTAGACGCTTGAGGGTCTTCCGCCAGGTATTCCTTTGTCCGCCACGGCGACGTTTCCAATCAGATCCAGCGAGAGCAAAAAGAGCTAGGCGAGGAAGGCGTCGCTCATCCATACGGAGAACGTGCCCCAGCCATCTCAGCTGGCACATGGATATATGATCGAAGAGTGGCACAGAGCGATCGCCGAGGACTGCCGTCCTGACGTCATCATTTTGACTTTCTGTTGCCAGCTTAAACGAGCTATACTCCGCAGGCAGCGATGATCAAACGTCGATAATCGTTGGCTATCGGCTTGTCGCAGCGTACACACTCTCGCAGCCATACAGTAGAACTGCTCGTACGGTGGCCTCGTACACTCTGCCCTTCAAGCGTAATCCAACATCGCGTCGGCGCCACAGATGCCGTAGCCCAGCGAAAGCATGGCGTGCTCTTGCAATCCGTGCTGTGATTTCAGCTTCGATATCGCCCCCAGTGGTGATGCAGCTCCCTAGGTAGGTGAATCTGTCAGTCACTTCCAGTTTATGGTCTTCGATCGTCAAATTAAGTGTTGGGTCTGTCCAATCCTGTAGGAACACTTTGCATTTTGACGGAGAGAAATGTAATCCATACAGCGACAACTGATCAACGAGTAGATCCAAAGCGCTTTGTATGGCGCAAGCATCCTCTCCGAGGAGAGCAATGTCGTCAGCATAGTCCAGATCCATAACTCGTCGACCGGGGAGCAGGTCGATCCCACAATTCGGTAGCTGGGCTGTTGCTGCCTGCATGACATCGTCAATCGCAAAGTTGAATAGGAATGGGGAGATCGGACATCCTTGACGAACTCCGCTGGAAATGGTAAGCTGCTTGGATAAATCACCATAGGCTTTGACTCTGCCGGTGGTGTGGCAGTACAGCTTCTTGAGCAGGATTACGTACTTCGGTGGGACACCATGGCGAATGAGACAGTCCCAGAGAGCGGTTCTGTCAATGGAATCAAAGGCTGCTCGTATGTCAAGAAAGACGATAATTGTTGGACGTGCGTATTGGTAACGTTGCTCCAAAATTTGGCGCAGCGTGAAGATTTGGTCCACGCATCCGCGTCCTCCTCTGAAACCAGCCTGTTCTTCTCGATACTCTGCTTCTCGGTAGCTGTTAAGCCTGGTCAGGATGATTGATGCGAACAGTTTAGAGACCACCGGTATGAGACTGATACCCCTGTGATTACCGCACTCTTTCCTCGACCCTTTCTTGAATACTGGGACGATGGCTGACTGTCCCCACGCGCTGGGTATGGTTTCCTCGTTCCAGATCTTCCCGAAGAGCACTGACAGTTCACTGCACAAAACGTCGACACCTTCAACAAATAGTTCGGCTGGTAGCTCGTCTAAACCAGGGGCTTTGCGTCGTTTAAGCTTCATTATGTGTGAGCAAATTTCTGCCGCTGTAGGTGGTTTTTGCGGGGCCGGCCACTGAGTGGTGGAGCCACTAGGCTGAGCAACAGAGAGTGGTCGCGGTTGATTGAATTGGCTAGCGAAATGTTCCCTCCAGCGGTCCATTCGCCTTTCTCTGTTGGTAATCAACGACCCATCTGCTTCCGTGATGAGTTCGCTCACGCTGGGCATTCGGGGTCCCGTGGAGCGTATAAGCTGGAACAATTTGCGGGTGTTGCCAACTGCTTGGGCTGCTTCCATCTCGCTTGCCCGCTCTTCCCACCATGATTCACGGTCCGTTTTGAGGCTGGTCTTCAACTGGTGGCGAATTTGCCTGCGCTGTTCATCATATTTTTCCCCCGGAGGTAAGGAACGCTGTTGGTCAATTAATTTGGCTGTAGCAGCAGATATCCAGTTGGAACCTGTTCACTTGGATGTTCCACAGCTTTCCAGGTCAGCATGATACATTGCGCTTTGGATTTGAGCCCAACGCTCCTCAATATTATCGGGATGGGGTCCGAGTGCATTAGATAAGGCCGTTAGATAGTTCTCTGCCACTGATCTATCTGATAATTTAAGCGTATCCAGCCCCGTGATATTTTTCTTACGCGATCCGCTGTGGGGCAACCGCAAGTTGATTGTGAAGACTAAGATGATGGTATACAGCGCGTGTGTACTAAATGCTTTACTGTACGGCAGTAAAGCCTGGACCACCCACGCAGCACACGAACGAAAGTTGAATGCTTTCCATTTACGTAGCATCCGTCGTATCTTGAACATATCGTTGATGGACAAAGTGACTAATGCTGATGTGCTTTCAAAAGTTGGTGTACAAAGCATATTCACCCTATTGCGACAGCACCGCCTGTGGTGGCTTGGTCATGTCTACAGAAAGGATAATGGTTGTATTCCGAAAGATCTACTCTATGGTAAGTTGCAATTAGGAAGTCGACCATTGGGCAGACCGCACTTGCGGTACAAAGACGTTTGCAAAGGAAATATGAAAGCTCTTGGCATTGACCCGTCGAGTTGGGAAGAACTTGCTCTTGACCGCTCACATTGGAGGCATTGTGTAAAGCGTCATCTGCAAGCTGGGGGGGAGCAGATAGAGCTCTTGGCTGCTGAACGCAGATCACGCTGCAGTCGTGCGCTGACGCTGATCGACCGAGTTCTGCCTATCGCTGCAAGAGAGATTATTCCTCCGGAATCGGATTGCTTAGTCATTCCAAACGCTATGGAACATAAAACATTCATGCGATTGTGATGTATATCCATGGTCGACATCGACCGAAGGAGGCCAACAACACAAAACAATCACCGCGCATCGCGTGAAGAACAGATTATTCCTCCTGGTTTGTATGTATGTATGAAAGCAAAAGCCTGATCCAGGCAAAGTGCCGCACAGTCAGAGACTGCACGTGGGCGAAGATGCTGTCAGGTCGCCCAGGCCTAGACAGATATGAGGGGGGAAATAGAAATGGTAATGAGACTCCAGCGTGTTTCAGCATGCAGCTCACTACCGTTGGCCAATCAATTTAGCACGATGTTAGCCGCACAACACAGAAATGCTGCACGATTGCACATCCTACTGGTTAGTATGGTATGAAAGCACACGCATGATCCAGGCAAAGTGTCGCACAGTTAGAGACTACACGTTGGCGATATTACTATCAGGTTGCCCAGGCCTATACATATATGAGAAATAGAGAATACAGATAGTAGTGAGACTCCTGTGTGTTTCAGCATGCAGCCCGTGGCCAATCAATTTAGCACGGTTAGTAGTAATCATCATTATCAAAGACATTTATCGAAGCTTTACTTCCATACAAACAGGATGAAAATATATTCCATTGGAAATCGCTACCGAAAAAGCTCCTGTTCCTACCACAATAGCATGCTTATTGGATCAGCAACTGTGGAGACGTTGGGGCCCGAACCCCGGAGCGATTAAATGATAGTCCTTCACTTTTAGTGCTTGCTACGTCGGTAGAAGTCACCCATAATTCATGTTGTTGAGAAGCTTAAACGGAATTTCATACGTTTTGCTTTTGTTCCACGTGCAGAATAAGATACAGACATATTGTAGATAGAGAAGTCAATACAATGTAAATACTTTTAGAGCAGGAGCTTGCTGAAATACCTCCATGTGGTGCCAGCTGGGTGGGCTCGGTTCTTTGAGCTCAGCGAAAGGTTCGGCGGTGGTGTCTGAGGGTGTGGTGGGTTTTCGCCTGGCAAGCGTTCTCCCTATAAAAAGCCACAAAAATCCAATTATGACATCACGACGCGGCGGATGTGACTCGCCGCTCCAAAAGTCACTGCCCCTTGTCCTATCCAAGGACATTGTATGGTTCACAGGCAAAAACTGAAGTCACCAACCTATCAACGGGGTTATCGGGCTCCGAACTGGAAATTCCCAGAAAAGGGCGTATGAACCGCTTCGTCGGTCACCGGCCCCCGATAGGTGCGAACCTCTCTCGCTCCACTGCCTTGTGGGTAAAGGCTCGGGGTGGGACCCCCTAAACGAAATCTCCCCTACTTCGGTGTAGGCAACCGGGTAGTATCATGCCTACGTTCAACGATGCCGATGACAACGCTTTGTACCCCCATTCTCGCTTTGTACATCTCATTGTTTATGTTGAACGGCACTATATCTGTATCAGATTGTGCAAATATAATATAATAATATATAAGTACAGAAATTTCATATGAGCTCTTTCGTGTTCTTACATGGATTATTATCGCCTCGAATATCCCGGGATGTGAATGCGCCTTTGAAATCAGATTAACTCATCCAAACCGTCCATGAACGTTGACAATAGTTAAGCTTCAAACACACTAGTTGGAAGTGCCTTTCAAGTTTCAGTAGCAAGTCGTGAAAATTTATACCAATGTGTGAGACGCATAGTCTCAATGGGTGACAATTAGTAACAACTGTAAAAAATTTAAGGTTTCCAAAGGATCATAAAACCTGCGAAAAGATACTCATCTTCAGACATCGTTCGGGATAAGGCAGTTTGAGTAGTTTGATACAGAATCGGGTTGCAAGGCGTTGGACACTTTCGATAGGGTTCACCTCAGTTACCATGCTGGGAAAATTATGCCACTGTGTTATTCGGATTGACAAGTCAGCGAAAGTTTTCATGAGTGCTCACAGGCAACGTTAAGCTTGTGATCGTACACAAGCAGTCTTTGATACGATTTTCAACTTGGAATGTACAATCGAACCCAAATCACTGGTCTCTGTACATCTCTGGATCTTCATTTAATTTACATAACATTAGAACAGTTAGCTATCGCCCATTGTCAAGTGCTTTATTTTTACACTGTTTAGCGGAAGTTCATTAGATAAGGTTCCAAGCTTGTCACGACCGGAGCGGTTTGAGAGATAAGCTCTAATGACTCACGTATCATATAGCCTCTGACAACCAAATCCAGCTCCCGGCCTGCACACGTGGTCCTATGTGGCCTGGTGGAACAGTTTCTACTGACAGTAGGGGCAAAGGCGGCTGACTGGCGCCTCAAAACCAGTTTGCTTCGGGAAGGTGGAGCTCATCAGTCCACGAAGGCAGTCCACCTAGTGGAAGGAAAACCCTTATCTCAAGCCTCCACCGCCTTGTTGTTACATCCAATCATGGAAAAAGCTTTAGGAATCAACCTCGAGGAAAAATCCAGATCCGACTCCCGCTAGGCAGTCCGAAGTTGTATTCAAATTAGTTCTGCCAACTCCCGCGACGGTATCGTTGTCCAAACGTGTCAGCCTAGCTATTCCTTTAGTTCCAGTGGTGTCATGAAGAGGGAGCACTTGCTGCATGGGAAACAGCTAGTTCTCCATACTGAACTGCCCCGGCGTACATCTAAACGCACAAATGGAGAAGATACTCCATTACGCTTCTATGGATACTAACACGGGAAGCAGCAGATACCGGTTAAAAGCTATGGCTCGACTGGCGTAAAGCTCCGCGCCTGGGTCTGCTTCCGACGGAGGGAGAGATTTTCAGGTTTAATTTGACGGCTACCGTTTGCTTCAAGCTGGGCAGCCCCCAGTCAATAAGGTCTCGCATCGCCACGGTCTGTTATCTTCATTGGGTCCACGGGGATTTGGAAGCAACCGACAAGCAGACTGTATTTTTCGGTACCAGCGAAACGAATTACCAACCCACACACATCAGCTCTGAAACGGGGAACTTGGAACGTTTGGTCCATGCTCCCAGGACTTCATGACGACGTCTCGAATATCAGAGGCGTACTGAAATCAGCTGATTAACAATGAGCTAACAAGGTTGAAGGTCCACGTGGCTGCCGAGAAAGAGACGCGGTTACCGGACACTGGTAAGCTAACAGAAAGAGAGTGAACACTTTATGGAAAGCCTCGACTGCATTAAGTTGGGTTTGCCGAGCGAAACAGTCTACTAAATGCAGCAGCGGGAGCGAACTGATTTGCACAATAAATCTGAAGTGCAGTAGTGGTACCATTACTCCGGTTAAAGTTTATGCACCGAAGCTCTCTGAGACGCCTGCTGACAAAGACGCTCTTTATCATAGCCTCACAACAGTCCTCAAAAACGTGCCACTAAAATTGTGTAGTTTATTGGGTGATTTCAATGACACTGATCATTCACTGGTTTGTGCAAAACTTAAGTTTCCGCAGACTAGAGTTTACCGCGCCAAATTGTCTTCTAAGCCATGGATAGACGTCACTCGTATGTGCGAACCTAATCTAGCCGTGCGATTTGCAAAAGCCTTAACAAACGAGTTCAAAGAACAACTCTACTCGAATCGGCTTCAGAAAACTAGGAATCGCTAAAAAGCTGCATATGCCGAGCCACATTTTGCACTTCGGTCCAAAGAAAGCTCGAACGAGCGATTGATTGGAAGCAAAAGCTTCCGAGATGACTGCTGTTTTGGACGAGAAACGGTCAGCATACTTGAAGTTCCAAGGTATGACAACAGCTGAAAACTTACGACTCCTAAGAGCAGCTAAAAATAAGGTCCAACAGACTGCAAGACGATGTGCAAATAACTATTAGACTGAAATTAACATCAGAATCCAAAAGCTTTGGATACTGGAAATGGGATTAAGAGAGCCACTGATGCAAACAAACTTAAAACAGCTCCCATTATGTCTGTATCTCATAACCCGATCGCCGACAAAACTCAGCAGATGGAGAGATGGATATAGCAATTCTCCTCTTTTTATCCTAGGGACAGTACGGTTTTATCGCATGCACTTGAAAATGTTAAGAGCTTGACAACCATTGAACGTCTAGATACTCCCTATACTCTTGATGAGCCCAATAAAGTAATCAACCGCTTAGCGAATGGTAAGGCCCCTGATGAGAACGGAAATCCACATGGGCTCATCAAATGCTGTATAGCAGCATTATTACAACCTTTTCATCATTTGCTTCTTCAGTGCTAGCAGGAGTGTGTCCCACAAGAGATGCGAGACACAAAGATCATCATGCTATTTAAGAATAAGGGTGATAGAGGCGACTCCAACAATTACAGAGGAATCTCCCTTCTGAATGTAGTAGGCAAACTGTTTGCTAAAGTCTTACAGATTCGGCTACAAGTTTTAGCTAATAGAATTTACTCCGAATCTCAACATGGCTTTCGCAGGGGAAGATCAACCGTTGACACGAGCTTCCCCTGAGACAAATTCAAGAAAAGTGTCGGGAACAGCGTATACCATTTATACGCTGTTTTTTATTTATTTAGCGAAGGCATTCAACGACGTCAGCAGGGAGGGTATTTTCAAAATGTATTATCTTATAGGCTGCCACCCAAAACTGATCAAACTCGTTATTTCGTTCCTATCTGGCAAGAAGAGCTCAGTTTATTTTAACGGTTGCAGTTCAGAAGCCTTTGAAATTCGCTGAGGCGTCAAACAAGGCGTGTTTTGCTCCAACACTTTCGGCATTTCCTTTGCTTTGAAGCATGATTTTAGGACGAGAACAGAATCAGTATCACAGGGCGATAGTCGATAAGTCGAAACGAGTGCCCAGATTCTTTCGGTATGCTTGAAAACACCCGCCACTGTCAGGATTGATGCGTAGGGATCACAGTCGTTTGTGCCTGTGAATGGAAAATGGGAGAGGTCTCATCACCGAAAGTTAAGAGAGTTAATGCTTGTTGCATGTTCAATCGAATGAAAAGACGATGGACAGCAGTTAATTTCTACAAAAACGAAAAAAATGGAAAAGGAACGCTTTTTGTGTTTCAAAAAGATTTTCCCAATATTTTTGTTGTTTTTTACTATAAATATGGATGGATTTAGTCTTAAGATTAATGTTCCGGAAAGAGCACCTGCCGCCGTTCGTCCAGCCCATGTTTGAACGCATGTACTGAAGTTGCCGAGATTAATTCTGCCGGGAATGAGCTCCACGCGTTCACTACACGGATGCTAAAGAAGTTCGTTCTGGATTCCAGACTAGTGCTGTTTGCTTAGCTCAAGACTATGCCCTCGTGTACCAACCAAAGGAGAGAGCCGGAGTCATCAAATTCGAGACAACTTAATCCTTTGACAACATTAAAGGTCTCTATAAAAACCCCTATGTTGCCTCCTCCTAAACGAGAAAAGTCTGAATGCTAATAGACGATTTTCACCTACGCACGTAAAGTGATGGTAAGCATTTTAACCTGAAACGGTTGAGAGCACAAACCCCGGTAAATGATGTGCTAATTCGTGACCTGCGATTTGCCGACGATGCAGCCATTATTACTCCCTCCCAAGAACACCTCCAGTCGTTAATGGACTGTTTTCGTCGGCGTGCACAGAATTTGGACTAACAATCAGCATGAGCATGACCAAAATCCTTGGTCAAGGGACAAGTACCACCTCCCACCATCACTGTCAGCTTGAACCAGTACATTATTTCACATATATCTGTTGAACCATTGCGGATTACTTCTCGCTAGATATGGAGATTTATAAGCAGGTCAACAGAGCAGCTGTCATTACGTCCCGCTTGAACTCTCGTTTCTGGGACAGACGCAAGTTGACTATGAAGAAAAAGATTATGGTATACAGTGTGTGCTTACACAATCTTGATAAGATCAGCAATGCTTTCATCAAAGTTTCATTGAGCCATTTAAAAAAACCTTATAGCTGGTGATTTTAACATGACTTATACATGCTGGAACTCGCCCCACCTATAAACAAAATTCTGTTATTTTTCCGAAGCAATAAATCTACAGGATCACACCCAACCAGTAGATAAACCTGTAGGAATTATTTCCCTTTGAAATAATTCCTTAATAATTCCAAAAGTAGGTTTATTTCCATAAACTTTTTCCATCATGATGCAGTGTGTCGTTTTGTTTAATTCAACTGAACACACTTGCGCTTCCTATGTAGCGAATTACTTTCACTTTGTAACTTCGTATTGTGTACAGACACATTCGGCCTTGTATGGATATTCCTTTTTTGGGCCATGTACAATTCATTCGTATCAACGCATGTACAGTATACTTTTTGGAACTCGGACTTTGTTTTCTTCCGTGGTTGCGCCGCTCTGTGCGTCGCCGCGTGCCGGAAATGTGATTACCGGATTCTTCAACAATTTAGGGCTTTCTGCACCTTAGATGCCATCTCTTGGATTTTCCTGTGTGGATTCCCTCGCTATGGTTGGACTTCACTTGATCTTTCTTTAGACATTTGCTCCCTTGGTCTTTTAGTGAGTTCTTTCCATTTTTACCGTATTGTGTGTAGTGATAGATTTATTTTTCTTTGGTCCACTACATAATTGGTGAGCCCGACAACCTGCAATTTTTAGCATTCACGATAACTTCGTATTTGTCAATTTTCGGCGTATTTTTGGAATAATCACTTAATACTTCACCATGAGCGATTCCTTTATGAAAAGAGATCCTACAATCTTACAATCACAGCATATTCCATGCACGTAACCAGCTTTCGTGAGCTTAAGCCGCCAACTCCATCAAGCTTTATTACTCCGCAATCACAACCGCCTACCCCCATGTTCATCCCAATCCTCCGAAACCTCTACCTCTGTTCTTCTTCTTCTTCTTGATAGACGACAGGGGGTCAAGCCCTTGTAAGCCGCATCTCTTTATATCAGCAACATAGTCCAGGAGAACCTCAGTTGAAGAAATCCTGTCCAGTGTTGTTCAGCTTCGCCGTGATTACAGGCAATACCTTATCCAAAAGTTGCTTGAATTGGTTTCAGAGCTCGCTGAGATAACCTCTTCCGGAAGCGCATTGCACAAGTTAACAATTCTTGTTTAAACTCGAACTGGTAGATATGTGCATTGGCCCAAACGTCTTGCTTACTATGTGACCATATGAACATTTCGAACCTATGTTATCCTTCTTTCAAGCCTAACTAACGCTCTGGTGGAGGATTATTGCAGTGAATTACTTTCACTTTGTAATTTCGTATTGTGTACATACACTTTTGGCCTTGAATGGTTATTTCTTTTTCGGCCATGTACACTTCAATGGTTCCATGGTTTCAGTTCAGTTCAGTTCAGTTTGCACAAGCCAATCGAGCGTCCAGAATTTCTTTCGGTGAAAAGCTGCAGAGAAGCACCCACCACTGCCAAAACGTTTATTCTTTTTGTCTATTCGAAATCTTCGCCGATCGCGAAGCCAAGAGATTATCCGGGTTCAACTTAGGAAGCACCGCGTTATAGCCGATGCTAAAAAAGCAGTTTCTCTTCATCAGCACGGTGAGAGGTCAGCTGAAGTAGCATTGTGTATAATAAAATAATAAACACAGAGAACTGTAGCCCTCACTTTATTTACGGGATAACGCAAAAAGATGAAAAACCTAAGCTTGTATAGCAATTAAGGAGAGTATTCATAAAAACAACTTACCCCAGTTGCGGTCCAAACCCTGCTTAACACTTGACACGGTACTGCAGGATATAAGTTCTTCTGGAAGAATGTTCCAGAAGTTAACAACCCTGAGGCTGAAAAAGTGTTTCCTGTAGTCTAGCCGACATCATTTCTTAACAATTTTAAGTGAGTGCCCCCGGGTGCCCAGCTCGGGGCTTAAGGTAAAGAAGTCGTTCATGTGCACTCCACTCAAACCCTTCAAGATCCTGAAGGTTTCTATTAAGTCACCTCCTAAACGACGGCGCCTAAGGGAGAAAAGATCGAGAGACATTAGGCGCACAGCGTACGGTTTCCATCGCTAACCTTCTATCATGCGAGTTGCGAGGCGCTGTACGCTTTCAAGTCGAAGGATGTCCTTTTTGTAGTAAGGACACCACGCCTGAACACAGTATTCAAGATGCGGCCGAACTAATGCCTTGTACAGTGGCAGGAATACATCGGGTCTTCTGCTCGATAGCACTGATTTCAGCCGAAAAAGTACCTTGCGTGCACGCTGAGCCGCAGCGGCACATTGGTCTTCCCATTTGAAGTCAGCCCTAACCAGTACACCCAAATCCTTAACACACTGTGTGGCGTTAACACTGAGGGAATTCCCCGCCACCTGGACCGAAATCTTATCAACCATTGTTGACAAGAGTTGGCTCTTATTTAAGTTCAGTGGGAGATCCCACTGGTATGACCAGTTTATGACCCGCTCAAGGTCGTGCATCAAGGTATCTTCATCCGTTGATCCGATGAATTTCACATCATCCGCGAAAATGAAGCATGGGCACTTCAATTCAGAGGACAAGTCATCGATGAAAATCAGGAATAGAAGAGGGCCAAGTACCGAACCTTGGGGTACACCACTGATCACGTCGGTTTGATTCGACAGCGTAGATCCTACTCTCACTCGGAATGTCCTACCTGTAAGAAAGGCCTTTATCCAAGCAAGTAGACTACCCCGTATGCCTTTGGCTGCCAGCCTAATCTCTAGAAGGCAGTGATTTACGGAGTCGAAAGCCTCGCTGAAGTCTAGGTAGAGGGCTTCGACAAGCTTCCCTTCATCCATCCTTTTAGTGGCAGTATTGAGAGAGCTAAGGAGGTTCGTCAGACAGGATCTACCCTCAAGAAATCCATGCTGAGATATACTCAACAGAGAATGCCCACAAAGATGCTGACAGATTTTATCACGCAGCACTTTTTCCATTACTTTAGTGACGGTGCTGGTTAGGCTGACCGGTCTGTAGTTACCAACAGTTGACCTGCAACCACCCTTGTGTATTGGCTTCCCACCACTTACTGGGAACAACTCCTAGTTGCAGGCATGAATTAAAGAGCTAGCAAAACGGTTCGGCAAGCACTGAGGCGAAATTTTTAAGCATAATTGAGTAGATGTCATTTGGTTCCTGAGATTTGTTGACATGAAAATGGATAAGTGCGTCAAACACCTCAGCCTCATTCAATGACAACTCATCTAATACATGGACACCAGGTGTCAGGTTAGGCAGACCTGACGGTGCGTTTGAAGAATTATCCCGTCGTTGAAAGCTACTGAAAAACACTGAGAAGGCAGTCGCCTTAGACAGGTCGGTATCGGCAACTTTTCCGTCCTCCGGTTTCAAATCCTCTATGTTTTCCCTAGTTTTCCTTTTGACTGTGCGTAGCTATAAAACCTTTTCGGGTTGGATTTAGAATCCCTAGCTAGAGATAACTCAAAATCCTGCTTGAGCACACGTTGTAATTTAACACTGGCATTCCGAGCGGTTTTGTAGCGAGCCCAAGAACCAGAAGTAAGGGATAGCTTATATTGTCGCCATATACGATCCCGTTTATGGGTAGACATACGGGCTTGAGGAGACCACCAGGGTGGCCTTCGATGCCTTCTCACACACTGCAGTGGAGCGTGCTTGTCTTGTAACTCGTTTAGATTATTAAAAATTCTATCCCAGTTTTCATTTACATTTGAATCGCTAGATAACTGAAGGAGAGATTTTGAAGTCTGCAAGAGTAAACCCCAGTCAACACGTGGTGTAAAAGCGTTGCTCGAAAATAACCACAGGTGGGTATGTACAGTGTGGTGGGAATAAAATAGTGAGTGTCATGTTCACTGGGACGGGGAGGCCTTATAGATGGCCACACTCGATTTGGAATTCCGCGGGGTGGCGTTAGACCTGGGAACAAATAAAACTGACAGGTGGTTAGGAAGGGAATGAACGGAGTAGTAAGGCAATGAGGACAACGTGCCTGAAAAATTAAGCTAGTACGCGATGCGGTGTAGTGGATCAGTGCTTATCCGAGAACAACAGCAATCGGACAGACAAGGCCTCAAGGTATGTTGCTGTGGAGATCATTTAAATGAGCGTCCAGACTCCGTTTAAAAACCTCTACGGATGTTGCGGATACGACTTCCCAAGGTAGACTTTTCCAGTGAGTACATATCCGGATGGAAAAGAAATGCCCGCGACAGTTTATGCGTGAGTGTTGATTTGAAAGTTTGAGTGAATGGCCACGAAGATGTGAAGTTTCACGATTAAGGTCGAGAATGTGTTTACAAGGGTGATCAGTGGATGAGAGGATTTGGTAGTTGAGAATAAGGTCACCACGGCGCCTTCTGTATTTCACTGAAAAGAAATTGAGGGAGCGAAGACGTGCGTCGCCGCGTGCCGGAAATGTGATTAACGGATTCTTCAACAATTTAATGTTTTCTTCACTTTGGTTTCCATCTCTTGGATTTACCTATGTGGATTACCTTGATATGGTTGGACTTCACTTGATCTTTCTTTGGACATTTGCTCCCTTGTTCTTTTAGTGAGTTCTTTCTATTTTTGCGGAATTGTGTGCAGTGCTAGACTTATTTTTCTTTGGTCCACTGCACCTACAGCGGAACGTATATAGTATCAGTATTAGTATCAGTATCACAGGGCTATAGTCGACCAAGTCGAAACGAGTGCCCAGATTCTTTCGGAGGTGTGCTTGGAAACTCCCGCCACTACCAGGATTGATTCGTAAGTAACACAGGCGTGTGTAACTGTGAATGGAAGATGGGAGATGTCTCATCACCGAAAGGTGAGAGTGTTATGCATGTTGCATGTCCAATCGAATGAAAAGACGATGGACAGCCGTTTATTTCCACAAATACGAGAAAATGAAAAAAAGAAACTCTTTTTCGTGTTTCAAAATGTTTTTCGAATATTTTAGTCTGACCACTTACGTGATGCCGAACCACTATTTACGTGTTTTCAGATTACTGACCCAGCAAATTTCTTCTCTTTGTGGTTATTCACTGCTTTGATTATCTACGACGAGCAATTATCCCGATGAAGAAACAACAAGGGTCAAATATATTGTTAGCGATTATCTGAGTGGACCATACAAGGATTACGTATGTCTGTTGTCAATTCTGAGTGTCATCTTATTTTACGTAGATATAATTATATATATTTATACATAATTTCACACACCTCATAATCCAACACTTAAAATTATTCTTATTCACGTAAAGCTCGGGTAATCCGCTACAAACCTACAATGCATTTAAACCTTCTGGACCTTATTTTCACATTGGGTCATAATCCTAGTAATGATAAAGTCATCACGCATCTTCCTGGTTGTGACCATAAAATTGTTACGTGTGGCAGCAATTTGTAATTTCACATTCGTTGCAAATGTATTTCCATTTATTTCGATGCTTGTGCTAATTAACATATATAACACAATACACTATTTTCGAGCGCGTCCTTGGTCTGCTTTGTTCGCTGGTGCACTTTGTTGCATGTTTGTGAATCAGTTCAGTTCAGTTGGCACAGGACTGTGAATGACTGATAAGACAATCGAGCGTCCAGAATTTCTGTCGGTGGAAAGCTTCGAAGGAGCGCTCACCAATGCCAAATTTGGTTCATTGTTCTTTGGTATCCTCGTCGTTCGCGATGAAAAGTCACGTGTTTTCCAGGCCGTCTTTCGGTCCTGGGTATTTTTAGCTGCGACTGGGAAAAACGGAGAGGATATCTTTTCAGCCAGTCGGGGAGAGGTTAGCTATCGAAATTTTGTGCCTACATTCAAAACATAACATTTAAATCGATGCATTATATAATTGGATTTTTGTGGAGGATTTTTGTTTTCTTAGAACATATAAATTTAAAATGAAAAACAGTTTCATGCTAAACAAGGTTATACTTGTATGCCAACTGTAATATAGGGTTCGAAAGGGATGTGGATGTGAGCAACACATTACTTCAGTTTTATGCCAATTCTGTCGACATGCGACCTGTATATTCATGGAAAGTTCTTGGAGAAGCTCGTGCCACAATGCATCCAAACCTCCTTCCAATGCACCTACTGATGTGCACGCGATTAGTTTCTCAGGCAGCTTGTTCCAGAAGCTTACCACTTTTTTACTGAAGAAGTGTTGCCTAAGATTCAGACGGCTGTGGTTTTTCGCAAGCTTCAATTTATGCCATCTAGTTGAAGGGTTGATCGCTCAAGAAAACATGAATTGACAGCCCTCGTCGCCTAAGCATTTCAGGATGTTGAAGGTTTCTCTTAGGTCACCAGTAGAGGCCGACGCCGAAGGGAGAAGTGACTTGAAGAAATTAGACGTTCTTCGTAGGAATTCCTATATATAACTTCAACCATTTTGGTAGTCAGACTTTGGACCCCCTATAGTAGTAGTATGTCTTGCATGAAGACAGGGATCCAGGCTTGCGCGCAGTATTCTAAATGCAGCCTGACAATCGCGGTATATAATGGGATAAATATTTCAGGCGTTCTAAAAGTCAGAACGGAATAAGCCTAAAGTGTCTAAATAGAATCACGACGGTCAAGGTAAAATTGACATGTCGCTGCATTTTTCAGCTTCGCAAATTACCACTGCAGATCAGAGTGACGCACCGGAGTTCTTCGTTGAAAATATTTTTCTGTGTGGATAATTGTGTTTAACATTTAATTTTTCACTCTCCGTGAGTTTGTTCCTTTGCCCATTTTTACTGTAACATTTTTGTTATTTTTTGCACTTATCAGCAACATAATTGTTGAGCCCGTTTTCCTATTTTTTGCGCAGAACTCCCATTATTTTTTGCATTTTTGCCATAATGTCGTTTAAATCTACCAACTTGTCTGATTCGCGAGTGACGTTTATCGGCTACAACACCCCAGCATTTAAATTTGCTAAACACCACGTCTTGTTCATTCAGATGGAAAGCATGTTACGTTTCAGACGAATTACAAAGCAAAATGCCATGTTTGCTTTTGTACAATCGCAATTACCATCATATTTAGCAAACGAAGTAATAGACGTACTCGACCCCATGTCCTTTCAATTCACCTTACGTCATGTTGATGGCCACTGTTTTCAAGCGCACTATGGCAACTGATGAAGCTTGGCTGAAGCAACTGCTTTATGGTGTAGAATTCAATGATAGAACTCCGTCACAGCTATTGCGTCACAGGCGTTCTATCGCGGTTAACAAAAGTTAGACGATTCTGTCTTACAACAAAATTGGCTGAATTGTTTGCAATCCAGCACTTCTGACATTCTTGCCGTGTCCGTTGATAAAGTTTGTCTTGACACGTTGTCTGAACAAGCCGATAACATAACCGAACGATTTGACAGAACCAGTTTTATTCCAATATCTAAATTAAGTCACAACTCGAAGCTTGAAACAACCGTGGCCACATTGACTAAGGAAATCTCAGCCTTGCAGCTCAGCATTTCCATCATAGAACTCTCCAAGACGTCTCGATTTAGACTTAGGAGTCGATCTGGAAACAGAAGGCGTACTCGTCCTAACGAAACTAATTGGCTTTGCTATTACCACTGTTGTTTTGGAAAAGCTGCTCGTAATTGTCGCCCCGTTTGTAAACCTTCTATTGCTGGAACAGCCACAGCCGGGAAACCCTATACCTAGTCAGTAATGGTGACGACAGCTACTGGAAAACCCACTAGCCCCTGTGCGTCTACGATGCGTCTAATAAAATAAAATTTATCGTAGACACCGGCACTGAGGTTAGCGTTATACCGCGCAGTTCCGAAACACGTGACCTGCGTCTATCAGACTTCACAATGCAGGCGGCTGTTGTTGTTGTTGGCCTCCTTCGGTCGATGTCGATCATGGATGTACATCACAAACGCGTGAATGTTCGGGCCTTGCAGCTTTTTGAGTGACTAAACAGTCCGATTCGGGAGGAACAATCTCTCCCGCAGCGCTGGCAACGATAGTCAGAACTCGGTTGTATTGCGTCAGTAGCACGTCGGTGGCGTGATCTGCGTTTAGCCGCCAAGAGCTGTATCTGCTCCTCCCCAGCATGCAGACGACGCTTTACGTAGTGCATCCAAAGTGAGCGGTCGAGAGCAAGTTCTTCCCAGCTTGCGGGGTCAATGTCAAGAGCTTTCATATCTCTTTTGCAAACATCTTTGTACCGCAAGTGCGGTCTGCCCAATGGTCGACTTCCTAATTGCAACTCACCGTAGAGTAGATCTTTCGGAATACGACCATTTTTCATTCTATAGACATGACCAAGCCACCGCAGGCGGCGCTGACGTAATAGGGTGAACATGCTCTGTAGACCAGCTTTTGAAAGCACTTCAGCGTTAGTCACTCTGTCCATCCACGATATGTTCAAGATACGACGGATGCTTCGTAGATGGAAAGCATTCAGCTTCCGTTCGTGTCTTGCGTGGGTGTTCCAGGTTTCACTGCTGTACAGTAAAGCATTTAGTACGCACGCGCTGTACACCATCATCTTCGTCGTTACAGTCAGCTTGCGGTTACCCCGAACACGAGAGTTCAAACGGGACAAAATGACAGCTGCTCTGCCATCTGCTTATCAATCTCCGTGTCTAGCGAGAGGTTATCCGCAATGGTTGAACCAAGGTATGTGAACTGATGTACTGATACAAGCTGACAGTTTCCAACAGTTATGATGGAGGCTATGCAGTCCCTTGGGCAAGAACTTTGGTCTTGCTCATGCTGATTGTTAGACCAACGTCTTTGCATGCCGACTAAAAACAGTCCATTGGAGACTGAAGGTGCTCTTGAGAGTGAGCAATAAAGGCTGCATCGTCGGCAAACAGCAGGTCACGGATTAGCACATTTCGTGCCTTGATTTGTGCTCTCAACCGGTTTAGGTTGAAAAGCTTGCCATCACTTTGCGTCGTAGGTAAACACCTTCTGTTCTCGTCCTGAAAGTGTGCTTCAGAAGCAGAGCAAAGAAAATGCCGAACAGCGTGGGAGCAAGAACACGCCGTTTTTTGACGCCTCGACGAATTTCAAAGGCTTCTGAGATGAAACTGTTAAAATGGACTGAGCCCTTCATGCCTGAGTGGAACGAAATAACGAGCTTTAGCAGTCTTGAAGGGCAGCCTATCAAATCAAGCATTTTGAAAAGACCTTCCCTGCTGACGTAGTCGAATGCCTTAGTTAAATCAATAAAAACAGCGTATAATGGCATACGCTGTTCCCGACACTTTTCAAGGAAGATGACTCAGGGAGAAGATCATGTCAACGGTTGATCTTCCCTTGTGGAAGCCACATTGAGATTCGGAGAAAACTCTATCGGCTAAAACTTGCAGCCCTATCTGTAAGACTTCAGCAAGCAATTTACCTACAACATTCAGAAAGGAGATTACTCTGTAATTGTTGCAGTCGCCTCTATCTCCTTTATTTTTAAATAGCGTGATGATCTTCGTGTCTCGCATCTCTCGTGGAACATACTCCTCCTGCCAGCACTGAAGTAGCAAATAAATAAATAAATTTATTCTTGGAAGTCCAAGGCATGTTGAACATGATCAATAATTTCCAAAAGCTTTGTACAATCAGATAATAGGATGTACATTTGCAAAAACAATTTGTTCGAGGTCATTTGTTTCAGCGGAATTTAACGTTCAGTAAATATAAAGGTAACGGTTTTTAAAGTTGTTTCCAGGTAATCGGTACGTGATCTGATATATTACGAAAACACAGCTTATTGCAAGGAAAAGTCTAGAATGTTTTCGGCAACACTGATGATCAATGGATAAGGTCCATCAAAGACGCGCGAAGAATCTCTATTGTTGATGTTCCAAACGTTTTCATTTTGATTGTTGTAAATAGATTGATCTTTCCTGACCATGAGCCGTTTTCTTGTCCGTTAGGCGAAGGTGGTTTATTCCACTAGTTTGAGGTCTGGGGGCCAGTTTCATTTTAGTGCGGATTGAGAATTTTGCTGTGGAGAAAAAAACTCAGAAGCGAGAGAATGTTGTTTCGAACGATATGAACTTTTATTTAATATCAATAACCAGGAATGCCATTATTATATAAATCATCAGGTAGAACATTTAAATTAAGAAGATTACGAATTTTATCAACGGTAAGAAATAAAGCTAGATGTGATTTGAATTCATTTAAAGAGGAACTGAGTCTTATATATTTTGGAAGAAGATTCCACAGTTTAGCATATTTAGTCAAGAAGAAATTGTTCCTTACTTTAGTACGAAACCTTGGTAACTTAATAGTTTTTTCACTGTTTCTCAAGCTATATTTAGAATCATGCCGTATATGAATATTCGAACGTATTTCCATATTATCCGTTGACAGTATTTTAAAAAATAAGATGAGGTTATGCTTAAGTCTGCGAAACCATAGAGGATCGAGCTTCAGTTGTATACATCTTTCTCTATAGGATTGTCTGGTGGTATATCCGATTATTGATTTTGAGAAAGAACGTTGTATCTTTTCTAAAACTATGCTATCGGTTTTATTTATATTAGTATATATTATGTTACAATAGTCAAAGATAGGAATGGTGAATAATTTATACATTTCTAGTTTACAATGAGGCTGAATTATAGATCTGTGTATAGTATTCATACTTTGTCTGGCTTTAGTAATAAGGTGGCGTATCTGTTCGTTGAAAGTGAGTGATGAAGAATATCGAAATCCTAAATCACGCGTGCTGTCAATCATTTGAATTGCGTTATTGTTTAGAAGGATTGAGTTATTTTGTATCGTGCATCTTATAGGCATAAAATTAGATTTTGCTGTTGAGAACGTTAGACCATTATTTTTTGCCCAATCTGCAAGTGCAGCTAAATCATTGTTTAGTCGAGCTATATAAGTTTGTACTTGATTAGCTGGGAAAGTGATGACAACTTTCATGTCATCAGCGAATAAGAACAGTTTGCTATGCGAAATGACGCTATGTATGTCATTTATATATATAAGAAATAGTAAGGGGCCTAATACGCTACCTTGAATCACCCCACTGGGAATAGGTAGGCTGCGTGATCTACGGCCATTAACTTCAACAGAGTAAGTGCGATCAGTAAGAAAAGAAGTTAACCAGGAAAGAAGATTACCTCCGATGCCATATGATTCAAGTTTCGATAATAATATCTTATGAGGAACAGTATCAAATGCTTTAGTTATGTCTAGGAAGACAACTACAACTGCCAAACCTTCCTCTATCGATGTAGTAATATAGTCAAGGTATTCAAGCTGACATGTAATGCATGATCTTTTATTTAGGAAACCATGTTGAGCTTTAGAGAAGAAACTTGGAGATAAGTGATTTAAGATAGCTTTTTTTATTATTTTTTCAAGTAATCTAGATAGTATTGCTGTGTGGTTAATTGGGCGATAATTTGATACCGTGTGCTTCGAGCCAGATTTATGTCTGGGTGTAACGACAGAGTGTTTCCATTCTAAAGGGAAGATTCCAGATTCGATTGAAGTGTTAAATAAGTTCAGTAGAAGAAGTTTGAAGTCGTCACCACCCATTCTGCAAATGGCTGGTGGAATGCCTGTTATGTCTGGCTTGATACTGAACGTAGTTTGCTTGCAGACTTCTTTAATGTCATTCAGATTTATGCATATAGTATTTAATACACTAGGTGAACGAAATGTTCTAGTCATATCTTTATAGATGGAAGTATTGTAAGTAGTATTAAAATATTTAAGAAATTCTTCGCAGATTGTAATAGGGTCTGTAATTCTTATTTCTGCCGAATTATAAGTTCGATCCTGAATAATAAAATCTACTTTGCTGGTTGAGTTTACGGATCGTGATTTAAATAACCTGCTGAGTGATTTTAGTTTATCACAACTGTTCAGTGCTCTATTTTCTGATGCAATCAATGTGTGGTCTAGAATGAGTTTGTGGTCACTCAATAGTTCATAAGAACGTAAACGAGCAAAGATGTCGTTATTGTTAATTGCAACTTTAGACCATTCTTTTATTTTCTTTTCCATTTTCTCGAGCCTAGTTCGTTTTATGCGTTTTCTAGAACTGCTAGCTTTATCGATTAAACTTATAATTTTCGAATGGAATGTCGAGGATATAGTTGGAAAATCATGTGAAAGGAAGAAATGAGACCAATCTTCAATCCTTATAAGTGTTGAAAGTAACTTCCAATCGATGAAACGGTGAAGAGTCTTGACCTCATTGGTAGCTTTGCAAGTGCATGATAGGTGGAAGGATAAAATTTTATGGTCCCCATTGAAGGGGGAAGGCAATATTAGTAAGTTGTTTGGATCAATATTTAGAGTAAAGACTAAGTCAAGAATGTTGTCCTTTCTAGTTGGTCTATCAATAAATTGTTTGTAACCTAGTAAGTCAAGCGTTTTCATAAAATTTGTATGAGAGCTAACTTTACTTCGTTCGTGCCAGTTTAAATTAGGCATGTTAAAATCACCGGCTATAAGTTTATAGCGTGCATGATGTAAAGACGTTTCGATGAAAGCTTGAGTTAATGTATTCAGATTATATGAAGTTGAGCCTGGTGGGTAGTAGATGCAGCCTATTAAGAGATCTAGTATAGGTAGTTCTATCCATAGTGAATCTTCAAGTTCTGTTAAATTCGAAGATGTTATACTATTAGCTTTAAATCTTGAATGCACATAAATAAGGCAACCACCACCTCGTTTCAGAGTGCGGTTTCTCCTAAATACCTGGTAGTTAGGTATCATGAGTTTAAAGTCAGAGTGATCATCACGGGTCCAGGATTCAGTTATAAGAATAATATCTACAGGTTTAGAAGATAGGTAAGATTTTAGTATATGGATTTTAGGTATAATTGATCTAGCATTTATGACCAGAAAACGAACAATATAAAGGTCAGAAGTTAAAGGATTTGGGGTGAGTGCATTAGAGAGTTTACTATGCTTAAAATTTAATTTATGTATTTTTGAAAAAAAGTGGTATTAGTGTTGAAGTATGGTTCATAATTGGAGCGAGAAACATAAGGATTGTAAAATAAAGTTTGGGGAATATAATTATTATAATAAGATGGATACTGTGTAACAGTAGATGAATTATAATAAGGTTGAATATTAAAAAAAGGTGTAGGAGGTGGTGATCAATGGTGATAGTGTTGCATATATGATAAGAGGTTATTCATAAAGAAACGAGATGTGTCATTACGGTTGTTGAGACTGGGTGAACCACTTATATAATTAGTTGTCTGCATACGTTGTCGGGGAGGTGGTCTGATCAGTGCCTCTCTGAAAGTAGGAGGGTTTGGTAAGAGGGGTCATGTTTGTCTTAGTTTAGGTAAACGCGGCTGGCGTAGATGCAGATGTGGAGTTACACTCACACCTTGATTATCAGGTGCGGATGTCGAACTATGGGAGCTATTAGAGTTAATTTCAATTACTGATTCACATTGCATTTGTTCGTTTGTATCTGAGGTATTGTTACTAGTATTGGAGCGGATAACTTTACGTTTTTTATAGTTAAATTTTCGTTGCATGGGTGTTAAGTCCGGTTTTAGGACCACACCCGAGAACCTAGGTATACTTTTCAAAAGGTGTTTATTATCAAGTAAATACAACGCAAAACTCTTATCTGAAAATTTTATTAAAATAGGAGTGCGTTGTTTAATTGTGTTTTTACGAAGTCGAGCTATAGTGAAACATTCAGTGGGGATGCCATATGTAGAGAATATACATTTTCTTAAATCATTTAAAGGGTAATTATCGGCAATATTAAAGATGATGACATTTTTTGAGCGAGCTTCTCTTTGATATATTTCAGTGCTCATGGTTTCTATAAATTTATTTGCTTGAATCAATATATCGTGGTCAATACCAATATCAGAGTTCATGAGAGATAAGAGCGGTTTTAGAGAACTATAGTTGGATTTGCATGTTGCTAGTTCGTTTCTAAGTTCTGACAACTTTGATTCCAATTTTTTAGTTTGTTCAAAATAATAGAAGTGTCACTGTCTAATCTAACAGTACAATTACTAGGCTTAGATAATTTACTTAGCTTAATTCAAGAAGATAATAGGGTTTTCGAGTGCATGTTTTTACCGGAAATATTTAATGGATTCAACAGATATTATTACAATGAAATTGAGTTAAAATATGTATAGAAAATACGTTGAATATAGGCAGAGCAAGTGTAATCAAATAATTGGGATCACGTACCAAATTCGAGCAGCCCGCGACCTTGAAGACTTAAAATATGGTGAAGCGGTTGTAATAATGCTGCTCTTCCGCATTTGATGAGCTCTGGTGGAATTCCGTCGTCACCAGGGGCCTTCCCATTTGCTGAGAGGTCGACTGCTCTATTGAGCTCATCAAGAGTAGGGGGAGTATCTCGCTATTCAATAGTCAGCAACCGTTCGACATTTTCAAACGCATGTGGTAAAACCGTACAGTCCCTAGAGTAGAGGGAGGAGAAGTGCTCTACCCATCTTTCCATCTGCTGAGTTTTGTCCACAACCAGGTCACCAGATACAGACTCAATGGGAGCCGTTTTAAGTATGTTTGTACCAATGGCTCTCTTGATCCCCTCATACAAGCCGTGAAAATTTCTATTATCCGCAGCTTTTTGGATACTAAGGCTAATTTCTGTCCAGTAGTCATTTGCACATCGCCTTGCAGTTTGTTGGACCTTATTTCTAGCTGCTATTATAAGTGGTAAGTTTTCATCTGTTGGCATACCTTTGAACCTCAAGAATGCTGACCGTTTCTCATCCAACACAGCAGTCATCTCAGAAGCTTTTGCTTCGAACCAGTCGCTCGTTCGAGCTTTCTTCGGACCGAAAGTGAAAAGTGCGACTCGGCATATGCAGCTTTTAATCGATTCCCAGTTTTCTGAAGCCGAATCAAGTGGGGTTGTCTTGCTGATTTCGGCTGTGAATGCTTCTGCAAATCGCGCAGCTAGATTAGTTCCGCACATGCGGGTGACGTCAATCCTAGGCTTACCAGACTGTTTGGTGCGGTGAAATCTCGTGCCGGAAAGCTTCGGTTTTGCACAGACCAGTGAATGATATATTATATTCCAGTGTCTTCGAATAACGAATCATAACTGTAATTGGCTCGAAATCTATCCGTCCGAGATTTGTTCCGTATGCGATTCCATCTCCTGCAGATAACGAAAATCGGGGCTGGTGAACAAATTTTGGTTAGATTCGTCTACAATTCTTCAAGAGTATTGGAGCACAGCACCTTACTGCCTACACACTGCTATTAGCCACACCCTCTCTCATCCCCCACAATTTCTTAGATTTTCTTATTCCGATGGATTTATGTTCCCTTTTCAATCTTCTCAACCAACCATTCCTTAAAAACATGAATTTATGCAAATATAATTTATTTATTTTTTATTTATGATAACTTCATTACATTTTGCACCACTTTTTCCATAATTACCTTCCATTTCTGTTCTCCATTTGTTTCTTGCATCCTTGCCATTCGTGAATCTTGACATAATTTTAATGAAATTTTACTTCTATTAGACATTGAAATTTTTTTCTTACCTACTGTATATTTATTTCCCTTATTAAACGGAAAAAATTTTTAAAAATCCCGCTCAGTTCGGTCAATTGCACTGTACTATTTTCTTTTGCTGTTCAAATTTTGATAAACTGAACATGTATTGCATTCCTTGGATGTCCAAAAATATATATTATTATTATTAGGGCAGCAAGGTTAATCTTATGAAAGCACGAAGATAACCTAGGCGTGTGCTTACCAAAAGATAAGAGTAACTCGCCGGCTAGCACTACATGGTCACTTTTTACTTGTGGTGGCAGGAAGGCCAAATTTTCTATACCGTTTTTAGCAGTTGAAATAACTAGGTCAAAAGTAGACAGAGTGACCCTTGCGGAATCTAGTGGGTTCGTTTACGTGTTTGTGAAATGCATGGGAACATGTGAGGTTCGGTTCTCTCAGTTTATTTCGGGTAGGATAAAATAACCGAAGATCACCACAGGTGGTGCTATGTCCAAAAGAGACGAAAGCTTGATTTGCAACAAGCATCATCTTTCGAACAAGTGTTCGAACCATGGTGGCCGCAGACTAACATTGTACGAGTGCATGATGCATGAAGCAAGACAGTATAAATGCGAATTCTCCGTAGATAGAGAAGAGATTGTCTCACAAAAATAGCATGATCGATAAGGAGCAGTGACCGTCCTGCTAGCTAACCAAGAGATTGATCGCTTGAAACGACGCTTAACCTGTGAGCTATTGCAGCTGGTACATGGTCATCATAAGACAATCATTATTTTATACCACCCACAATTTTGTAGTGGGTGTCATCAATTATACAGAAGAGTTCTGCCCATTTATTTCTCATGCTACAAGCCTTTGTATAGAGAAGAAAAGCACAATTACATGGCGCCAGACTTTCGGTGTTAGGGCTATTTAGGAGCTCTTTGTCTTTGGGCGCAGTACCCGAGGCTGCTTCGCGTTCTGTAAAGGCTTGAAATCATCAGAAGAAAGAGCATTCGTTTTTTAAACGGATGACAACTCTTGGCATCTAGTTAAATCTTCGTGGACCAAGTCATTGCAGCTCAACCACGATTCCTCATCTAAAGTTTGATTTCGCACGACTGCGGCGCTCATCAATGTTGGAGTACAATTTTCTTGAGTTATCGCCATCGTCACATTATTATCATTAACTGAGTTTCGCATCGGGTGCAAACACGGTCTGCTATGATTTAAGCCAAACCTTGAAATTCTAACTTTAATTTGGATAAACGTTTTCTTGAGTGGTGGGGTGTCAGGTTGCACCACGCACTTACCGTCAACGAGGTGACGTTTAGCAGCTTTTGAAAGAAACTGGTCGCGATCGCACTGCTTTGCGAATTCTACTACAATTGGCTGACCCAGTGAACTCGCTTCAGTAATAGTAGTAGAGTGCATGTCTAAATCACGGCGTACGTTGATGACCGTCCAGCTGTCACGTTCCACACGAGCCTTTGTCTCGGATGAAAGGCTTAACCTGCGTTAGGATTAAGACATATATTGACCGTGTTGAGCTATCTCGGTTTCTAGCTTACAGCTAAGCTACCACTTTTCCGAAGTCGTGTACTTCCGGGCAAGTGTGCCAACCTTATTTTTTAGGCTAGTACGACTAACTTTATTTTCCGCAACTTGCTTTCATAGAACGTACGGCGGACGTGAGTATGGCGCGGGTTTCGCTTTCTGTGGTCTCAAGGGAGTTTTGCTGGCTGAAGGGATCACAGACCTAGCTAATTGAGCAAATGTTTTGGGATTCGGAGAAAAACGTGGAGAAGAACGCTGACGTTCATCAAAACTCCAACAAAGTTACTACTTACTTAACAAAGTCTCCGCATAGCCATATAAGTCATAAAGCATTTAGGATGTACCCAACGCAAGCTCACGTCGCATCTATACACTCAGAAACTGTTTCTGGCAGCTAAATTAAAGGCTAAGAGAATAATTTTGTATCACATTGAACATTTGATAGACGAACTAACAAATCGAATGAATTTCGAAAGTTTGAGCAGAGTGGAAAACAAATTAAAACCGTACTCCCGTTTAATGTATATTCGCGTCAACAAATCTGAGGAATCGGATGCTTGAAAATCTTGCCTCAGTGCTTACAGAACCGTTTTGCAAGCTCTTTAATTCACGCATGCAGCTGGGAATGGTTTACAGTAAGTGGATTTAAGCCATACTCGTGCAAATCCAGAAGGGTGGCTGCAGGTCAACTCTTGGGTACTATAGACCTGCCAGCCTGACGAGCATCGTCTCAAAAGTACTGGAAAAACAATTGACGACAAAATCTGTAGGCATCTTAGTTGGCATTCTCTACTGAGTGTAACTGTAAATGGATTTCCTAACGGTAGATCCTGTCTGACTAACCTTCTTAGTTTTCTCGTTACTGCAACTAAAATGCTGGAAGAAGGAAAGCCAGTCGAAACGTTCTACATAGATTTTTGCTGGGCTTTAGATTTTGTGAGTCAACGCCTTCTAGAGATCAAGCTAGCAGCAAAAGGCATACAGTTCTGTCTACTTTCTTGGATAAAAGCATTCCTTACAGGTAAGACATTTGAAGTTCGGGTTAAATTCACGTTGTCTTGCTAAACCGTCGTGATCTTTATTCTCATTATTCTTCAGCAGCTCGTTCAATAACAACCCTTACCATCCACCAGCAAACAATAGCACTCCCTTAAATACTATTGATTCCTTTACTTTTTCTGTACAAGAAGTAAAAGACATTTCACGTCGAAGTAAAATATCTTATAAGCCTGATGATGTAGGTTTTATTTCCGCCATCTTACACAACGACAATGAAGACTTTCCTTTACTTTTATTAAATCTTTTCAATATTTCTCTCAAATGTGGAATTTTTCCAACTCATTGGAAACACTCTGTTATTATCCCACGTTTAAAATCTGGTAATTCGAACCTCGTTACGAATTATCGCCCTATTAATCATACTTCTATTTTATCTAGGTTATTTGAAAGGTTAGTCAAAAATTCTTTGTTGGGCTACCTTGGTCCAGATGCGTTCTCTCCAGTCCAACATGGATTCCTTAGCCAAAAGTCTTGTGTAACCTGTCAGTTAGAATACTTAGATCTCATAACGGCTTCCCTTGACCAAGGACTAGCAGTGATTGTTGTATTCTTGGACATAAGCAAAGCTTTCGATCGGGTTTCTCATACGCTACTCCTTTTGAAGTTATCATGTTTAGGTATCCATGGGCCTTTATTGAGCTGGTTTCGTTCTTTTCTATCTGACCGCACCTTTTCAGTTCACGTTAATGGTGTTACCTCAACTAATCAGCCGATTCCAAGTGGCGTAATTCAAGGCAGCGTTCTAGGTCCACTTCTTTTTCTTATCTATGTTAATGATCTACAAAATGTTGTAGATCACTCTAAGCTATTTATCTTCGCGGATGACATAAAATTCGTCATAACATCTCCTCCTGGTGAATTGTCACAGGCTCTGATATCCCTTAACCGTGATCTTGCCGCTCTATCTAGCTGGGGCTCACAATGGGGATTAGAATTTTCTGCTTCTAAGACACAATATATGGGATTACGTTGTTCAATCTCTTCTAACACACTCACGATAAATGGCTCAACCATCACACCTTCTGCAGAAATTAGGGACCTTGGATTTAGATACTCCTCTTCTCTCAATTTTAATGAACAAGCTAGACACCTCATTGCGAGAGCAAGACAAAACTTTAGCCTAATTAACCATAAATTTCTCTTACGCGAGAGTAAAATAGCATTATATAAGATGAAGGTCCTACCAATTCTCGATTATTGTAATATCATCTATTCTCACATGGGTAGGCGTGATTGTTTTCTCTTAGAGAGACTTCAACGTACTTTCAGCAAAATAACTTTGGGCTATTCAAACCCCTTGCCTTATCTTGAAAGGTGTAATTTGCTGAATGTCGACCCACTATGGCTACGCAGAATTCGTCTGAATCTGCTTCTTTTCTTCCGAATCATTACCCAGCAACGAATTAAGCTCCAGTCTGGCATGCGCTTTCACGATTATATCCGATATGATCTGCGCCATCGAATAAGGCTGTTGAATATCCCTATGTCTCGCACTAAAGTTAGACGTAACTTCTTCTTAGTTAGATATGCGCAACTTTGGAATTCCCTTCCTCTTCATTTCCGTATGTGCACATCTACAGGGAAATTTATAACTCTTGTAGAAACCCTTACTGTTCAATCACTATCCCAAATCCTTAAGATAAACTCTTCTCTAGATATTCTATACTCTCATGGGATCCCAGGTTTCTAATTCCACATCTTTCTCCACATATTAGTATATCATGAGGTCTTATAGTATTCTCTGGATAACTGGCCATTCAAGTGTCAGGTTGCCGGACCTTAGATATGTTGTTACAAATCTTCATCGTAACCGTGCGTCTTATGATCATTTTTACCATATTACCATATCCTCAACCGTAATCTGCTTACATTAAACCCATTTATGCATAAAAACATGCTTTGCCATAACGTATTTATTATAAAAACAAAAAAGAAAAAAACGCTAAAAATGCCAAAAATATTGTTTTTTTGTGATCTTTTTTTATCGTTTATAATGAATGTACTATTTTACAATGATAACCTCTCACCATATTAGTATATCATGAGGTCTTATAGTATTCTCTGGATAACTGGCCATTCAAGTGTCAGGTTGCCAGACCTTAGATATGTTGTTACAAATCTTCATCGTAACCGTGCGTCTTATGATCATTTTTACCATATTACCATATCCTCAACCGTAATCTGCTTACATTAAACCCATTTATGCATAAAAACATGCTTTGCCATAACGTATTTATTATAAAACAAAAAAAGAAAAAAACGCTAAAAATGCCAAAAATATTGTTTTTTGTGATCTTTTTTATCGTTTATAATGAATGTACTATTTTACAATGATAACCTCTCACCATATTAGTATATCATGAGGTCTTATAGTATTCTCTGGATAACTGGCCATTCAAGTGTCAGGTTGCCGGACCTTAGATATGTTGTTACAAACCTTCATCGTAACCGTGCGTCTTATGATCATTTTTACCATATTACCATATCCTCAACCGTAATCTGCTTACATTAAACCCATTTATGCATAAAAACATGCTTTGCCATAACGTATTTATTATAAAAACAAAAAAGAAAAAAACGCTAAAATGCCAAAAATATTGTTTTCTTGTGATCTTTTTTTATCGTTTATAATAAATGTACTATTTTACAATGATAACCTCTCACCATGATGGTGAAGAGAATACTTTTAATTGTGTTCCAGTACCTCCGACTCCAAAACCAACTCCGATACTGGTCCTTGCTTCTTCCGCGTAAGACTGATTCTTCTACATGAACTGAAATCCATACTGGCAAACAGTTTTGGTTTCCCTTATTAGACAATTCTTCGACTTCCTGGATCGTACAACCGGCCCAAACCTCATGCAATTTTAAACCACAATCTCCCCTTATCCCCTCCATTTTCTAATTTTTTCAATTTAACTTCGGATTTTTATGTGCTTTTCTTCAATCACACCCACCAACATTCCGAAGAAGTCAATTTATATATATATGAAGGAACTTTCTTTATTTCGAAAATTTATTTTCACTGTGACATTTATATCTTCAAACGCACCATTTCATTCATAACTTTTTATGTTATTTTCTTTTTTTTCAATCTCTGCTCCAGAATTAATTGCATCCTCTTCGTTTGATTATTTCGATGCAATCTAGATGAAACTTTATTACTGTGTGACATTGCGCGAAAAAATTAACTTTCTTACCCTTGTAAATTTACCATCCTTTATTAAACGGAAAAATGTTTAAAAATTCCGCTTGAAAAGGTCATTTTACAATTTATTTATTTTGTACACATTGATAACCTGATCATGTTTTGCATGCCTTGGTTTACCAAGAATATAGTATTATTATTATCAGATATTAGCCATATCCAAAACTCATGTACGTTGCTGGTTTCCGGTTGGCAGTTATACGGGCAACATTTGTTTTTACAGCTTCAAACGGATAGTCAAACTGGATGACGACGTGATCACTTAGTCCCAGTGGACTTTCATAAGCAACGTTATCAATGTCATGTTCATTGATTGTCAGAACGAGATCTAAGAGTGAGGGTAAATCGTTTCCGCGGTACCGGGTATTACATGTAATGTGGTTATAAAAAGGAATATCGTCAAACAACTCACTGAATGCGCGCTCGAGGGAGTTTTCTGGGTAAATGGTACTGCTCTGCATATTCGGTAAATTAAAGTCACCCATAATCAAAAATCCCACAAGTGTACATCTGAAGTAACCATTGAATTTTATCCAGTATGGCCAGATTGTAAGTTTCCTGTGCAGACGGTGGGCGATATACTACTCCCAAAACACAGTCTTCGCCGTTAGCTAGTCGGATTGAGCACCAGAGTGTATCCAGTAACACGATGTCTGGATCCGTAATCTCACGGCACAGAAGGTTTTGGCTATAATACAAAGCTACTCCTCTTCCTCTGGTTTCACGGTCATGACGAATAAGTGACATTCCTGGTAATTCTAGTTCACTATTTGTTTGCTGAGTCTGCAGCCACGTTTCCGTTACGGCGATGGTCTGGTGAACATTTCAGAAAAACTGCACGTAGTTCACCGATTTTGTTTCCGAGACATTGTGCGTTGGTGTAGATGCATTTCATAGTTGTTTTTCTCAACAAGGATGGGGTGTGGGGAAGAAGGCTAGTGGAGTGCAGAATATATGTTAGGCCGACTCCTCCAGAGTCGGCAACTGAAGGTTTTTTGCTTGCAGGGATGCTTGATCGTTTTGGGTTTGTACTGTTGGAACACAGTAATCTATCGTATCGGCTGAAATTGTTTCTGACACGTCAACAACTGATTGACTTGGTAGTGTTTCTATTGAACTTAGTGGTGCATCTATCTTTTCAATATGGTGTTTCGATGCACCTAGTCTAATTTCTCGCGGGATTATTCTGCGGCCATTTTCCCAACGAGTTTTGACCGTGTTCAACATATCATTACGCAAGAACGTTATTTTAAAGGGCTTAGGATCGATGCCCTTATAATTCGTAGATTTGGGGATGCGGAACGTGTCCGTCACAGCTACATCATGCAAACCAAGTATATCACTGAGGAATCTCCATTGTAACTGATCGTGTTTGCGCTGCACCGCTTTATCAGTTGCTTCATCAGCTTCTGGAACTCCCAAAAGGATTATACTTCGATCATCCCTCTGTTTCGTTTGGTTTTGTTGCTGGTCCTTTCGGGCCCTTTTCCACCAGGGCACATCAGCAAAGATCCTTGCAGTGGTCTGTGAACGCTCCTTACGCAGGAGAAAAGCGGATAGTAAGATGTTTTCAAGATCCCTTTCAGAATGAACCGTGATTCTAAGCAATCTTGGCTGGTCCAGATTTGAAGAAGTAGGTTTACGACTTAGTCGTATCAATGATAGTGGTTCAACTGGCTCCAAGTCCATGTTGTTGCACAACCTTTTCCATTCTTCTTTATCGTGCTTTAGCCTGCCCCCTAGTAATGTGGCACTCGTTTCCTTTACGTTGGTGCAAATCACACTTAGTCCATGGACTGAATGTACACTCTGTGTTTGGCGCTTTCGCTGGTTGCTAGACGTTTCAACTACCTTAGATCGAATACCTATAGTGTCCACTTTGGGAGTGTTTTGCACGATGACTTTTGGTTTTGAACCTAAGGGTTTTCGCTGATCCTTCGGGTGAGCAGCTGGCTTTGGCTTCGTATCTTTTTGCGAACCAGGGATGTTTTGGGCAGACAGGCCTTTAACAGTCGCATTTGTAAAGGTGGCCTTTTGATGAAAATGACGCTCCTCAAGACACTCCGGCACAGTTGCAACAGCTGAACATTCGTGTTGAAAGATCGAAGATTTAGCGTTTATCTGACTGGTATTACCGTCAATAGTTTCCGATTTATTGAAAAACATACTGGCAAACTGAGAATTTTGAGTCTCTACCGATGTCTTCAACGTTTGTATGATAATCTCTAAGCTCAGCATCCGATCATCTAGGTTGCTTTGCGCAACACTTGTTCGAGCAGATGAATCTGCGTCTAATTTATCTCGACAACTTTTGCACATGGAGCATACACCAGGCATGTTTTCATCCATCAGGATCGATAGCGCATCCGAGGTCAATGATTTGTCGCATTTTGCGTGACATTTGTGGGAACAGTTTTGACACGTGACAGATTTGACCTTACCACTGACGACTTTCATGCAGACGACGCACGTTTCGCGAACATCAGATTGTTTCATGTTAACGGGGTCAACTAAAAGTACAAATCAAAGCACAAAAATCGATACGGCTGCGGTTGGTTTGTGTGGTATTTGGCGGAGTTGACGGAAAATGACGGGTTGTCGGAAAATTTCGTCACTCGATTTAGCTGCTAATTTGCCAGATTCCCTTTGAGATTTTTGGCATGAATTTGATATCACGTTGTGTATTTCTCCAAGTAGTTCCTGACAGTGATAAAAACCGATGGGGTAATCGAACAGCAGAAACACAAAAGCGATTCAAATAAACGAACAAACTGTAGAAAAATCCTCTGTTGACGTACACAAAGAACGACACGTCACAGATTGATGATCCTTGTATGAATAGATTCGACGTAGCGAGCTCTCCGATAGATATCCAAAAATCAAACCCATCGGATGAAAACAAAGAAAGTTATATCCAAAAATATCGGAGGTCAAAATTAATCCAACCGCATGTCACATCAAGTGTAGAGGACCAATGTGCCGCTGGGGTTCAGCGTGCACGCAAGGTACTTTCTCGGCTGAAATCAGTGATATCGAGCAGAAGACCCGACGTATTCCTGCAACAGTACAAGCGAATAGTTCGGCCGCATCCCGAATAATGTGTTCAAGCGTGGTGTCCCCACTACAAAAATCACATCCTTAGACTTGAAAGCGTACGACTCGCATGATTGAGGGTCAACGAGGGAAACCGTACGCTGCGCGTCTAATGTCTTTCGATCTTTTCTTCCTTAGGCGCCGTCGTTTAAGGGTTGACTTGATAGAAACCTTCAAGATCTTGAAGGGTTTAAGTGGCGTCCCAATGAACGAATTCTTTACCTTGAGCCCCGAGAAAAGTTTTTTTCTTTTTCCGCGATGCTTCCTAAATACAATCCGGATAATCTCATAGCGTCGTGATCGTCAGAGATTTCAAACAGACAAATAGAAAAAAACGTTTTGGCTATGGTGGGTGCTTCTATGCAGCTTTCCATCGAAATTAATTCTGGACGCTCGATTGGCTCATTAGCCACATACTGTCCTATGCAAACGGAACTGAAATGAACTGGAGTGAACTAAACTTGAACTAAACCGTAATTCGGCCTTCGTAATTGGCTACAATTCATGATTGATGATGCACACAAACGACTCAATAAATAATCAAACGTTATCCGGAACAAAACGCGATTATGTAAACACCCATTTGGACCTGAATTAACACAAAAGGAAGCTGACGCCATCGTCATAAGGACAAAATAAAACAAGCTAAACAAACGGCGTGACCTGGAAAAAAACTCCGAATTATTACCGCTTACCAACGTATCACCAGCGGCAAACCTTGAGCACAAGAAGAAGTCCGACAACGAATTGTACCTGCACTCACCAGGAATTTGGAACATAACGCACTCAATGAACAGGAAACAAAAGCTTTGAAGAGATTGGAACAACAACGAAACATAGTTATCCTCACAGCCGACAAAGGAAGAATGACTGTGCTAATGAACAAGGCAGATTATATCGAAAATGCATAACAGCTACTCCAGGATACAACAACATACAGACAAATGAACGAAGACCTGACTAAACGACTTGAAAACAAAATCAACGCAACTTTGAAGAAATTGAAGTTTATGGGTCAACTGAATGGAATGGAACAAACAAGAATGAAATCAGAAGACTCAACTATACCGAGATTCTACGGATTACCCAAAATACACACAGAGAATATTATATTACGTCCGACAGTTTCCTTACCAGGAGGACCGAATTACAAGTTATCGAAAGAATTTCTAAGAAGACTGTTATACCTGGTGACAGACTCGGAACACGCCGTGAACTCTGCAGAACAATTTCTACAGAAATTGAAAAATATGAAGATCGATGAAGATAAAATAATGGTTTCTTTCGACGTAACGCCGTTATTCACATCAATCGATCAAGCACTCGCGAAGCAAATCGTATCAGCGTTGCTCCACGAAAAGGAACTGACCACAACAGAAATCGATTGCACGAGACAGCTTAATGCAATTGATCAAGCCGTGGCTTCGAACATACTTCAAGTTCAATGGTAAAATCTACGAGCAGATTCGAGCAACACCAATGAAATGACTCTCCCTGATTACTATACAAGCTTATGCAGTTTACCATTAAGCGTTATCCCGTAAATCAAGTAAAGGCCAGAGTTCTCCGTGTTTTTTATTGTACACGATTCTACTTCAGCTGACCTCTCTCCGTGCTGGTAAAGAGAAACTGCTTTTTCTTTCTCCAGCATCGGTTATAACACGGTGCTCCCTCGGAGGAATCACTGATACTCAGTGGAGTGCCTCAAGTGTTAAAATTGTAAGTAGGTCGGATAACGCCGATCTGATAAGTGATGTGGAAGCTGTAACAGCATGGGCGGGTAAGTGGGACCTTCCCCTTAACCTAGATAAGAGTCACTTGCTTTCTACACTAGCAGGCAACATGATTGTGTCTACGCCCTCAGATCACACAGAGTTCCGTAGGGTAAAGTCTACTAAGGACCTAGTAATCGTAGTCTCCGCAAACTTTGAGTAGGCTGACCAATGTGCTGCTGCAGCAAAAAAGGCCAGGAGGGAACTCTCTCGATTACGTTCAGCCTCACTTGAGGTGCTATTGCCCCTCTACTAGGCAATAGTAAGGCCACATTTAGAATACGGTATCCAAGGGTTAGCATACATCAGTTATGAAAATCGTCTATAACCACTTGGACTTTTCTCGCTCAGGAGGAGGCAACTTATGGGAGATCTCATAGAGACCTTTAAGGTTGTCAAAGGATTAAGTTGTCTCGAAATCGATGACTTCTTTCGGTTCTCTCCTTTGGTTGGTACACGAGGGCCATCTTAGGCTACGTAAACAGCACCAAGGCCGATCCAGAACCACTTCTTTAGCATCCGTTAGTGACGCGTGGAACTCACTTCCCGCAGAACTATCATGACAATCTTCAGTAATTTGCGTTTCAAACCTGGGCTGGGCGAACGGTGGCAGGTGCTCTTTCCCGGAGCAATTAACGTTAAGATTAATTCCCTCCATACTTAATGATCCACAACCACACAAAAATATTCGAAAAAACATTTGAAACACAAAAAAGAGTTTCCGTTTTCATTTTTTTCGCATTTGTGTAAATAAACTGCTGTCCATTGTCTTTTCATTCGATTTGGACATGCAACATGCATAACTCTCTCACCTTTCGGTGATGAGACATCTCCCATCTTCCATTCACAGTTACACACGCCTGTGTTACTTACGAATCACTCCTGGTAGTGGTGGGTGTTTTCAAGCACACCTCCGAAAGAATCTGGGCACTCGTTTCGACTTGGTCGACTATCGCCCTGTGATACTGACATACTGATCATCCATTTACAGTCCATGTGCCCCTGAACTGAACTATCCCTTGGCGTGTCGCGATCGTCGAGGATATCCAATCACAACAAGAAAAAACGCTTTGGCAGTGGTTGCTTCTCTGCAGCTTTCTACCGAGAAATTCTGAATGCTCGATTGGCTCGTTAGCTCGTTGTTGTAAGCTTTTTCCGGAATCCCCCCCCCCGAATTTTTATGCAAGATTAGGTAGTTCACCATTTTTAGCGTTGTTTGGTAAGTAGGTGAATGCTAAAGTTCAGTTTGTTTAATACACAACTCTTCTTTAGCCGACCTCTCACTCTACTGGTGAAGAGAAATGTGTTCTTACCTTTCCAGTATCATTCATAACGAGGTGTTTCCTAAATACAACCCGGATAATCCCTTGGCATCACGATCGTCCAGGATATCCAAACCACAATAAGAATAAACGCTTTGCAATAGTAGTTGCTTCTCTGCAGCTTTCCAGCGAAAGAAATTCTGGACGCTCGATTGGCTCGTTCGCCACTTACAGTCCTTTGCAACTGAACTGAACTGAACGTGTGAAAAGTACGAACCGTAATACTCGATAATCGAAGTGCCCGGTTGCTCAACCGTATACCGTCGAAGGATCTGGCGCGTTATTGGCTTTTAAGCCACCTGCAGCCCTGTGCAACTGAACTGAACTGAATGACCTTCGTAAATGTTTATAATTCGAATTTTCATCTTTATTCCACTTTGTCATTACAATTTTATAATCGGACCATTATTGGAAATAGCATCAATTTTTTTCCGCGGTTATCCTAAGATTTTAAATCGAATACATTCCTCCTTGGTTTAATAAAAAGTTTCGGAGACTAAGAGGATGGATGATGGTATTGCTGTAGAAGTCTTCTATCTCGAATAAGGTTATTGTCACAAACGTTGTGACCTCTGATTGGTTGGTTATTTGATTGGCTAAAATTTTTCTCACTAACGTTCTGACATCTGATTGGTCGGTTATTTGATTGGTTAAAATTATTCATTCACACAAACTACTACAACCGTTTTGTAAATATCCTCATCATGGAATTATGCAGCAAAGGAGCTTTCGCAGTTCACATAATGCCAGGTGACAAGCTTCGGGGCTTAGACTGATATAGTTCTGCTTTTTGACTCGTTCACATGCACAGGCGATCCTGAACAAGCTAGCTAGTATTGTGCCCGCATTTGGAATGCGTTTTGCACTCTCTAAGTGCAGTGTCCTGTTGCAGGACATCGACTTATCAAACAGCACTTTATTACTTGACCATCAGGCTCTTGAAATTGTAGATCGTTTTACGTATCTCGGTAGTTGTATCAATAATTCTGCATCGTTAATGACGAGGTCTCGGCAAGCATTTATAAAGCGACCGTAACATTTCGAAACCTAGGTCATCTCTGGTGTCAGAAAGGACTGTCTGTTACTCAAGGGTAGAGTTTACAAAGCGACAGTTCGGGCTAATAAATATTTCATCAGCGTGACTATACCTCCGTTATTTTACCCGTATTGGTTGACATGCAATTGATTAGTGCGCGATAAACGTAGGCGTAGGCTGGCTTGCCGAAATACTGACTGGCTTGCCGAAATACCTCCACGTGGTGCCAGCTGGGTGGGCTCGGTTCTCCGAGCTCAGCGAAAGGTTCGGCGGTGGTGTCTGAGGGTGTGGTGGGTTTTCGCCTGGCAAGCGTTCTCCCTATAAAAGCCACAAAAATCCAATGATGACACCACGACGCGGCGGATGTGACTCGCCGCTTCAAAAGTCACTGCCCCTTGTCCTATCCAAGGACATTGTATGGTGCACAGGCAAAAACTGCAGTCACCAACCTATCAACGGGGTTATCGGGCTCCGAACTGGAAATTCCCAGAAAAGGGCGTATGAACCGCTTCGTCGGTCACCGGCCACCGATAGGTGCGAACCTCTCTCGCTCCACTGCCTTGTGGGTAAAGGCTCGGGGTGGGACCCCCTAAACGAAATCTCCCCTACTTCGGTGTAGGCAACCGGGTAGTATCATGCCTACGTTCAACGACGACGATGATGACAACGCCACATTCTATCACTACGAATACTATCTTCGAAAGCACTTCTCCAGAACCCACTTCGCAAACACACATCATCCCCTCACCCTCTCTCCCTGATGCACTTCGGACCATCAATGCTGGACGCATTCCGTCGCAGCCAACTGTCCTTAGACAGGTGTCGATACCCAACGCTCTCCTCCGATCGCGCGCCCCTATTAGGCTTGCATCGTTCAATGATCGCACACTGAAACAACCAGAACAACAGTTTTGACTAGCCCACTCTCTAGAGACACTAGGTATCGACATGTTGCCTATCGGAAACCCGTCTTTGCGACACGGATTCGGTATTGCAACTGAGTTCTCCTATGCCTCTTGGGAGTAGGTTCTACCTATGAGTGTTCAGTGATCCCGTTGTTTCCTCAGCCTGCCTGGCAGGTGTTGGAATTGTTTTCAGCCAGAAAGCGGAAGCCTCCCTTCTAGATGAATGAATGCACAAGCCTGATCCAGGCAAAGTGCCGCACAGTCAGAGACTGCACGTGGGCTAAGATACTGCCAGGTTGCCCAGGCCTAGACAGATATGAGGGAGAAATATAAATGGTAGCGAGACTCCAGCGTATTTCAGCATGCAGCTCACTACCGTTGGCCAATCAATTTAGCACGATGTTAGCCGTGCAGCACGGAAATGCTGCACGATTGCACATTTCCGTGGATACCATCATCATCATCATCACAGACATCATTACACCGGCAGCACGTACCGAATGCTTAACTGCCACACAAACATGGAAAATGTAAAATCCTAAAAGATGGGGAATGGTGGGACTTAAATAGCTACGGAATCTATAGAAGAGTAAGCACAAACAAACTGGGTAGAGGTGCCTACACCTCGAATGGAACATGCATTCAAACAAGTTTCGTTAACGAGTAGAGCGACATCAGCATGGCAGCTTCCTTGCGGCTTCCACTGTCATGCATCATAACAAGCTTTTCTCGTCACTCCGCTTGACAACATACAAGGTTAAGCAAACACTCCAAGAGTGTTAGTGCAAGACCTCCTTGAACACGGTTTCTGGATATCTCCTGAGCGTACTAGCCATTGCGATATCTGAATCGCGGGGACACACACCTGGACGACGCGCTGCTCCGACTTTGGGAAAGGTTACTAGTAAGGGTTTTTAACTGGATTATGCCTGTGACGTTTGGCCCACCACGAGATTTACGCCACTCATGATACCCGTTATAGCAGACTGCGCAGCGAGATTTCAGGTTTACAGCAGAGTGAACAAGCATAGTGACGAGAGACGTAATCTATTGTGATTTCGGCTCACGCACCCACGAACTGTGGGCCGATGAGGTGAAGGACGAATTTACGAAGAACTTCGTTCTCTCTTAATGAAAGCACGCAGAGGGGATATAGTAGTGCTTGCTGGCGATCTTAATGCCCGAGTTGGATGTTTAGCGCACTCTGAGCGCTTCCTTGGAGGGAAGTATGGAATGTAAGACGACCGCAAGGACAATGGAGAGAGATTGTTGTCCCTCTGTGTCGACCACCGCCTCTTTCTCGTCTCCACAAATTTTCGACATTCCAAGCGCCATTTAGCTACCTGGCGATCCCCGTCACAACGTAATTGGGCGCAGCTTGACCATATCGCGATAAGCTACAGGTGGCGAGGTAGTGCCAAAAACCGCAGATCATACTGGAGCACCAGTGTAGGTTCTGACCACGCTTTAGTTTGCGCAACAATCAACCTTCAATTCGGAGGCAAACCCAAACTAAAGCTTCCCAAACTAGACACAAACGCTTTATCGCTGCATGAGGTTAAAGCCAGATTTAGGGATACCCTATCGGTTTCCCTTTCAAAAAATCGGCCGGTCGAGCTGGATCGTCATTGACACTATTTTAAGCAAGCACTCTATGACTGCTACGGAATGCTGCAAAGTCACTCGTCAACCATCACACCGCTGGGTCTCTGCTGAGTCCCTCACGCTACTCGAACAGCGCCGTGCTATACCGAGTGGTTTAGAGTATGAAAACGATCGGAAGTTTCTTAGACTTCTAATCAAAGATTGTCTGAAACGTGACCGTGAGACTTGGTGGAAAGAACGCGCCTCGGAGATGGAAAGAGCGTCAGCCATGGGCAACATGCGAAGACTTTACCATTTGATTCGTGCCTGTGGCCCTAAGCCGCAAGGTCTGAGCGAAACCATCCTCGAGGATGATGGCTCGCGCACAACGAGCCTTCATAGACGTTTAGAAAGATGGAGAGAATATTTCTCTCAGCAGTTTAATAAGCACCGTCCCTCGGCCACCGCCGACATCCCTCAATCCACTTTGCAGTGTCCGTGTCGCTAGCCCCGCCCAGTGTCGAAGAAATACGAAGAGAGATCCAATTACTATAGCGACACAAAGCACCGGGGCCCAACGAGCTCCACCCGGTTTTCTTCAAGGAAGGAGGCGAGGCAGTCGCGCGAGCTGTTCTTAAAGGTTTGGGTGGATGAGAGGGTACCTGCCTCCCGGGGTGAATCGCTAGTAATACCAGTCCATAAAAAAGGAGCGCGGAACGAATGCTGCAACTATCGCGGAATTTCACTTATTTCAATGGTAGCTAAGATATTGGTCACCATCCTCCTTCGCAGACTTACCCGATTCGTGAGGACACTTTTCGCGAAGAGCAAGCTGGCTTTCGACCAGGGCACGGATGTGTAGACCAGATCTTCGTTTTGCGACAGTTGCTAGAACACCGTCACCTGTAGCAGCGACCTACCATTGTGGTGTTTCTAGATATCAGAGCCGCTTTTGACTCGGTTGACAGATCTACCCTATGGAACTGCTTACTTCGCAATGGAATCCCATCGAAGTACGTCGCTATCCTAAAGGACCTATACGCACACTCGATAGGGAGGGTTAGGACGTACGATGGCCTTTTAATGCCATTCAGCACCACAACTGGTGTAAGACAAGGCTGTCCAATCTCCCCGTTCTTGTTCAATTTCGCCATCGAGGACGTCCTCCGGAGTGCTCTAAGTAGTTTCTCCACGGGTGGCGTTGAGCTCCTACCAGGTGAGCGGGTAATGGACCTGGACTATGCTGATGATATTGCCTTACTGGGCGAAGACCTAACATTTATCCAACAAGCCTTGGATCTGATGGCAATGGAGGCATCTAAGTATGGGATGTTCTTCTCGCCAAGCAAGAGTAAAGTGCTCCTTCAGGACTGGTCTGATGAACTGCCAAATTTTGCTATGAACGATCTGATTCTCGAGCATGTTGAGTAGTTCCATTACCTAGGGAGTCTGGTGGTTGCTGGGGGTCGGATAGAGAAGGAAATCACGTCCAGAATTGCTAAGGCCAGACTGGCATTCGCCAAACTTAAGTGCCTCTGGAAGAGACGTGATTTGAGCCTGAGTATTAAAGGAAGGATATATTCCACCTCGGTAAGGACAGTATTGCTATACGGGAGTGAATGTTGGACATTTCGCGCTGAAGATGTTAGGAGGCTTGAGGTCTTCGACCAACGATGTCTGCGAAGGATTGCTCACGTACGGTGGCAACACCACGTTTGCAATTCTGAGGTCAGGCGCCGCGTTTTAGGAAGCAACGGCACTAGCCTTCAGACAGCCATTAACCGACGTCGCCTCCGCTGGTTGGGGCACGTCCTGCGCATGAAACCCGAACGGTTACCACGACGAGCGCTTTATGCGTCAGCTGGTACAGACTGGAAAAAAGTGGCTGGCGGTCAGCCACTAACATGGAAGGGTGGCTTGAAAAGGCTCACTTCTGGTTTAGCTAGGGATGGACGAGCGCGCTTGCCTGGATGGGGTGCAAGAGAAGGTGAGAGTATATGGCTCGACATATTGGCAACGATGGCAATGAACCGACATCAATAGAAAGAGTGCATCATCTCTATTACTCCCTGACATTTTCCTGTTGTTCAAAAACTATGTTTAAAAAAATTCCAAAAAATGAAGTAGGTAAATTGACAAAAATACCCACTGTTCCCCTCTCATTGTTTCTACTCGAATTGTACCCCTGCTCGCCTTGTACATTTCATTTTTTCTGTTGAACGGCACCATATCTGTATCAGATTGTGCAAATATAGGCGTAGGCAGACTAGCTGCCGTGAGGCCACACAGAAAAGGAAGGGCGATCGCCCTTTAGAGAGAGTTGAACGCTTTCATGGTGTTTTAAAGAAATCGTGTTCAAAGAATTATATCAGTGCACAAGTGTGGGAGTACGGAAAGTTTGACATCGTTAACATAGTTCCGTTATACGATGGGGGAAACAACACAATGTCCCTTGGTATAGTTGCGTAATTGTGTAGAAGCTAAAACGATTTCGCTGTGTGATTGATGTGTGTGAAATCGATGCATCTGCAAAATTGATTCACAAACTTCCGTTGCGATCATTGGATGCAACGTTACTCCGTTTTCAATGACTTTCGTAATCGCATTCGAGAGAAAAAAATGGAGCAGCAGCAGTGATGACAAAAAGATACAGATGATCAGGCGCATGCAGCGTGTTTCACAGATTTAGGATAACGGCATACCGAGCTACAAAAGTCCCGTTTTTTCACATCTTGCAGATTGTCTCGTAGCAGCACATTTGTGACAAGAGGATGTCTATCTTATTCAAATTAAGAAAGGCCGCGGAGCTTTTGGTTGACAATAGCCGACGTTTTATCTGGAATTCATTCTATGGGTATGCCTGGATGCCCATCGCGATGTGAAGGGACCTTAACGTGCTGTGGTGGTTTGTAAACTTCCATCACTCGTTGGGCGTCAAAAAGCTAATCCTACACGAAAGGTTTAATGAAAGTTAAGTTTTCGGTGTTTCATACAGGTATATTGCTGTTTATGATGATGATGTTGATTAACTTTTTCCGACATGTTGGTTAAGGCACCTGATCAACACCGACCATGGCCTCGAACATTGATATAGCTGTGGCGATACTGCGCTGTAGATAAATTGATCATTTTTTTCCATAGCATTGCTGCTTGATTCTACTACATTTATCATGCCAAATCTTTGGTAAAACATTGACTGATTATGCTTCTTTCTTCGTTCAATCAACCTGCTGTGTTATATGATACCTACTGCTAACTAACCTGACAGTATCTCACCCCACGTGCATTCTCTGACTGTGCGGCACTTTGCCTGGATAAGGCTTGTGTTTTCATACCATACCATACTGCTAACTAATCTATGTTTGCCTACACATATGCCTCTTAACTTTTTTTAAAATGTGATCACTATTAATAGATACTATACTCCCGCCTTTTTGATCATTTGAATTGAAGTGCCTGCTCTGATGTCCGACAATCAAGAGTATCAAAACTTGTTATCAGAAGCTCGCATATTGTTTGAAAATGGAGAGTTCAAAAAATCTCTGAAGCTATGCTACAAGGCTTATGAACTAAACGCATGCCCGAAATTGTTACGCAAAATTGAGCGCATCAAGCCCTATGCAGAGAAAGAAGGCAAGGAAAATTTGAACTTCTTTGATCCTCCAGTCCAGTATTCCAAGGTTGGCTCCCTTTGTCTAATATTTTTAGGGTGTCACCGAAATCACTCATCAACTGGCAGCTCACGAACAGAATTCAGATACGCACCACAAAAAGGAGTCGATCACACCGCCTACTGTTGCCGAACATGTTGGGGTTGTGGAGAGAAAAAATCACCAGGTAGAGCTCAACGATGAAACTAAAAAGAAAGTGGAGGAAGTGAGTTTTTACTTAACTACCAGATTGTATAGGTTAAACTCTCCTCACAAGAGCTATTGAAACGCGCCAAAGATTTGTGCGCGGAAGGAGAACTGCGGGAGTGTCTTCGACTCCTACATCGAGTCCAACTCATGGATCCTTCGGAAAAGAACGAAAGAAGAATTGAGCGCATCCAGCGTCTGTTGGAGGAAGAGGAGGAAGTATATGATAGAGACGAGTCCGAAGATAGTGCCAACCTGGTTTCAGTTGCCGATGGCTTCAATTTACCACGTTTACTTTTCGAGAAGTTATACCCCTATCAACAGGACGGCGTACGCTGGCTTTGGAACCTTCATAATACTGCGCCTGGTGGTGTATTAGCTGATGATATGGGATTGGGAAAAACTGTGCAGGTATATCTGAGTACTGTGTTACATTTTCTTGAAATTCCTATATATTTTATTTTCCCCACCGGTGTTTATCCCGTGTTTCATTGACACGAATCAGTAAAGGTGATGTGATTTTACCCATTGAACAGTGTCCTAGACTGTCTGAGTTATTTTACGGATTATTTTCGGTTCCTCTTCTTCACGTGGGTATGGCGAGAGAATGAAGGTTGAGCACTTCTTTCCAAAATGTTAAACTGCACTGTGGTTTGATTCCTTTCGCTTGAAAAACGCACGTTTTACTACCATGCGGTTAAAGCATTCGCAATGAGATGTTTATGTGTTAAGCAAACTACCTGTTTTTCTTTAGTGTCTCAGTTGAAACGGAGTCATGTTTTCTCTAGTAACTGATCTACGATGCTTGTTTCATCTTTCGTGATTAACCTTTACGCGTCCACGTTCAGCATAAAAGCGAAAGCGGGTTATCGAAAGTTGCCTTATGCACGGCATTTTCTCAAACGTTTTCCATTGTCGACGACTTTTAAAAGACGGTGATGGTTGTGACTTAGACGTACCTTTTCCTATGGAACCGTATTTTGCCGCAGTAAGCTGTCCTTGTGGATATATAAAGGAAGAAAACTAATAATAAAACAATAGATAACCAGTTGAGCTTGTATGCCACTGTTGTATAAGGTTGGCACAACCAAGCTGTTTAATCGCATGTGCGCAAACACGTGGTGATGAGGTTAAACCCACGGTCATGAACAAATATATTTTAGGCGGTTTAGTATAATACCCCTGCAATAATAGTATGAAAGCACAAGCCTGATCCAGGCAAAGTGCCGCACAGTCAGTGACTGCACGTGGGCTAAGATACTGTCAGGTTGCCCAGACGTAGACAAATATGAGAATGGAAATGGAAATTGTAGTGAGACTCCAGCGTATTTCAGCGTGCAGCTCACTACCGGTGACCAATCTTCGAAGACACATGGACGCCGCAGTAGGCGACAATTAAACCTAAGATACATTGGATCATGTTCCCGTTTATATTTTCTGGTAATCTGAACAAAATATCATGTTCTAGTTATATTCCTCCCCTATAACTCTTTCATCGCGTTTGTCAATACTTACCATGTGAGGCGAATGACCACGATTCTTCACTTGGTTTCACTCATTATGGATTTTTTATCGTTAAATTCATTTTCAAAATTTCAGGTAATTGCCTTCCTGTCCGGTTTGTTTTTATCAAAGCCGCGACACTTCAGTGCCCTGATAATCATGCCCGTCAGTGTTCTCGTCACGTGGGAGGCTGAATTAAAGCGATGGGCACCGAGTCTTCATGTGGCCATCTTTCACGACGCGAATCGCCCAGCACGCCTCCGACAGTTGTCCGCTATACAACGCCAAGGTGGTATTCTCTTGACCACTTACGGAACAGTTGCTACCAGTGCTGCTGATTTGGCTACAAACATAACCAAATGCTCTAATTTTCTCAGCACGCGAGACCCTACAAATAAATTTGGTCCGGAATTCGTATGGGATTACATTATTCTGGATGAAGCGCACAAAATAAAGAATCCCGCTGCTAAGACCACCAAGAGCGTATTATCCATATCCTCGAACCATCGGATCCTGTTGACGGGTACTGCCGTTCAAAATAATCTACAAGAACTGTGGTCTTTATACAATTTCACACATGGTGGTCGCCTTCTGGGTCGAATGCAAACGTTCAAAATGGAATACGAAAAGCCCATAACTCGAGCACGTGAAAAGGATGCCAGCAGGGCCGAGCGAACACATGGCCAATTGATGGCTCAAAGCTTACGAAAACTAATTGATCCGTATTTTCTGAGACGAACAAAGGCCGAGATTCTGCCCAGTGGGGATAATCTCTCATTCAGTTCCCTTTCGTTGAATCCTTCCAGACAACAATCAATGCCTAAGAAGACAGAATTAGTCGTGTGGATTTATCTGAGACCGATTCAAGAGAAGACCTATCGTGATTTTTTACAATTAGATCAAATAAAAGAACTTCTCATAGGCAGCACACGCCGTTCCCCGTTGATGGAATTGGTGATTTTGAAGAAACTATGCGATCATCCACGTCTGCTCTCCCCGGATCAATGGGCGAAATTGGATCTAGCCACTGACGACGCTTCGTCTTCGGATTCCGTCATGAGGCATAGTCTACCTCCTGCATCTCAATTGGCCGAGGAGTCGGGAAAATTGCTGTTCCTCAGTTCGCTGATGCAATCGTTTTTACAGGAAACGGCTTCCGGAGTTAGCACCTATCCGCCACGGTGTCTAGTGTTTTCTCAAAGTCTTCGTCTCTTGGATATGGCGGAAAAAGTTATTTTGGCCACGAGCTTTTTTGAGAAAACTTCACAGAAGACGTACAAGCATCGTGTTTTGCGGCTCGATGGTCGATTGACAAAAGTTGAAGAACGTTTCCATATTATGGAATTGTTTGCACGTGATAAATCCTACACGGTTATGCTACTCACCACTCAGGTATGCCATTTTTAAATAACCAGTGATTGATTATCTACCTATCTCTCTCTATCTGTCTACATTTCTATCCATATAGTTACCTATCTATTTATATCACCATTGTAGTCCCACTCCTTGTTATTTGGGCTACCATCCATCTATACACTGTGTTTCATTTTATTGATATTTTTCATTTTTTCCTTGTCACAAGTCACTTAACAGATCGTGTAGTCTAGGTTCTTTGCTCGATGATGATGCTATTAACCGACTCAACCAGCGCTTTTGTATGTAATGTTTGTACTATTATTACTGCTATGCCATTCATGTAAAGATTAATTTTAAACACTTTGATACTAGCACCCAACACTGTAATTCAAGTGGTGCAATCGTGCAGCACTTCCGTGCTGTGCAGCTAAATTGATTTGCCACCGGTACGGAGCTGCATGCGAGTACACGATGGAGTCTCACCGCCATTGCTATTTTCCTTTCCATTATCTGTCTAGGTCTGGGCAACCTGAGAGTATCTTAGCACACGTGCAGTCTTTGACTGTGTGGCACTTTGCCTGGACCGGGCTTGTGCTTTCATACATCATACATGCATATACCCCAGCACTACTCGGCGTTTGTTCTAGTCGGCTTCTCTAGCCTTTGCACAACCAAGTGCGACCTGCAAGGCAACAGGGAGTTGCCAGAAAGAGGTGGTGTGCTCCAACTAACCGTCTACGCGACTCTGCTCCAGAATTTTCATCAAGGTTTTCTCCCGAAGCCTTTTCCGCGATCGGGTATCCCGCAAGGCAGCGGAGGTTTAATATCAGGGTTTTCCTTCCCTTAGGTGAAGTGCCCTCCCAGGCTAACGAGCTCCATCTACCCGAAGCAAACTGGTTTTCAGGCGCCAGTCACTCGCCCTCGCCCCTTCTCATCTTGGTAGAAGCAGTTCCGCCGGGCTCAGGGAGCCACTCGTGCAGGCCAGAATCTGGACTTGGTTGTCAGATCCTATTTAAGACGCGTGCCATATGTGAGCATTTTATAAACAGTGGGAGCTTATCCCCACTGCACCCAGGCCATGACAACTTTTGGAACCATATACATACATCCATATCCACCACTCGTATATAGATAAACCAACTGAACCAGCTCCCTTTGTCGTTTTTTTAATGATAACGTCCAACTTTCTTTATGTGATCTCCATCATTGGACTGCAATCGTGAGAGTAATTAGTACTCTATTCAACATTCGCAAACCTATTACTCAAACGACGTTGCCGTAAGCCTCCTTCGGCCGATATCCACCAGGAATTTGTATCAAGTATACACCACAATGTAACCTTTTAAACATATCTAGAGCAAAATCCTACAATCTGGTTTATTATAATCTTTTTTAAAATATGTCTCCACTTCTTGACAGTTCAATTCCCCATTCTTTTACATTGTATCCAGGTCGGTGGCGTAGGTCTTACTTTAACTGCTGCCAATCGTGTGATAATACTAGATCCCAGCTGGAACCCCGCCACTGACGCTCAAGCGGTTGATCGTGCTTACCGCATCGGTCAACAGTCCGACGTCCTGGTGTATCGTCTGATAACTTGCGGCACGGTGGAAGAGAAAATCTATCGCCGTCAAATATTCAAAGATTCTGTCATTCGACAGACCACGGGATCTGGTCAGAATAAATCGGACGCCGATCCGTATCGTTACTTTACGCGTCAAGATTTACGTGAATTGTTCAGCTTGAACGATGCACGCGTATCGAAGACGCAGCAACATATCACCAGCCTGCACGGGGACGATGCCAAGTGGTCTGACGAAACGCTACAACCGCATCTGTCGTATTTAACCTCGGACGAAATGAAACCAATGGTGTTTGGTCTCTCTTTCCATGATCTTATGTTTACACGGTCTGAGGTTCCCGAGCCGAACGTTGAGCCAACTGCTGGAGAAGAACAATTTTTATTAAATCGTCGAGTGGCTGCCGAGCATGCTCTTGCCTTGGAATCTGCCGACTCAACCGGACCACTGGCACATAATTTAGCGAGCCTTCGTGTGCAAGACAGACTACCGAGTGTACCTCCGGTTGCGCCTGATCAAGTGTTTTTAAAACCGTCTGATATTCACTTGAATCGACCCATGTTCAATCGTCCTCGGCTGGGCAACCCGCTTACTGTGGAACCTCGACCGCCTGTCGCGTCACCAGAACTACACAGCGTTATTGAAATTAGCGACTCAGAAGTCGATCCAGATCAGCTGGCTACTAGTCTACGAGAAATGAGTATTTCACAAACAGTAGATGCCCCGGATCCCATGAGTCCAGCTGTTGCTAAATATCCTAACCACACGTCATCATTCTCCACGAAAAGCGATGGGAGATCCGCTGAACCGTCGACACCACAAAGTGGTGATCGTTCAAACCGTGACAACTCCAAGACAACAGGGCAGCTATCAACACCATCCCTCTCCACAAAAAGCGATGGGAGATCCGCTGCAACATCGACACCACAAAGCGGTGATCGTTCAAACCGTGACAACTCCAAGACAACGGGAAAGCTAGGAACACCATCACCGTCTTTGTGCAAAAAATTCAGCAACACAATAATGTCTCAGCTACCCCGATCCACTCCGTTGTCCACCAAAACTTCTACGCACGCCCAAATGACGCCACTTTCGAAAGCCTCTCGTTCTAGCAACAATCGATCCATCATTTTCGAGAGTCCCCGTCGTATACCAGAAGGCGAGGAGGTTATTCACATGGATATTACGATTCCATTGGACGAAGATGATCTGGAAAAAACTGCTGACATGAAATCTGTGCACGATTTAAGTGAGAACTTTTTCGCGGTATTTTACCTAACCCAAGTTCACCTCGCTAGAGATTATTGCTTGATTCATAACATGATTCTCATATGCTGATCACACGGTTCTGTTTTTTATTGTGTAATATTGTCGTAGATTTCAATATGGATCCAGACTAACGATGAGTGTGCATTCATCAATACTTCAGGTATTTTCATACCTGCTTATGACGTCTTGAATCATGGAAGCATAATCTCCGCCAGGTATATGTAAGCTCTTGACATTTACCCTACGAGCTGGGGGAGACCTTGCTCTTGATTGCTTATTTTTGAGGCGCTTTTTAATGCGTCATCTCCAAGCTCTGCAAGAGCAGATGCTGGACGTAGATCACGCTGTCAGTGTGCAACTGCCGCTGATTTCGCCGACTAATGCCTATCGCCTTGAGCGCCTCGGGAGACATTGTTCTTCACGAATCAGACCGTTTAGTCATCTGAAACGCTGAGAAACCGAAGGAGGTCATTAGCAAGAACCCAGCTATTTGACTAGACAATGTACATCAGCCTGCCAGATTACCATACGCTCTGCGTACCTGGAACACTGATATTTAGGTTTGATGCTGACACTTAACAAAAAGTTTCGATATGGACTGAAGAGCATTCATGTGATACATGTACGAATGCTTAGTGCTGGTCACGCAGTGCATCGCGCAACTGTCCTCATGAAATCTTGTTTTGTGTAAGCTGGAATCAGCACGTAAATACTGCATATGCCTAGCTTTGATAAGTAAAATGTGGTGTCATTTGTGATTCAGAAGCATTCAACGAAAGAAGCAGCCCACATACACACTTTTCACACAGCCAAAACCCGCTATCGTATTTGTTGTCGATAAGGAGCTGCAACCAACAACTGATTGTCATATCAAAAGCGTAACCGATTTGTCTAATCACTGTATTGAGCTGAGCCATTTAACAAACGTCGAGGCTATTTCGCTTGCTTCTAGGCTCGTGTTTCCCATCCATTTTGACCTTAGCTCGAACATGGCCGACCGATAATTACCGAGTCAAGTAGGTGATAACATCACACCAGTAACACTTGGCGATTATTCGAAAAGATGCGACAAGAATGAGGGATTGGAGACAAGCGTTTTAACCGACAGAATTCTAAGGTCAACGAATAGCTTCGCACGGGATGAATACTCGTGTGAGTTCTGGTGACAATTCATCGTTGCATGCAAGCAATGAAACCGCAAACTTTGTGAACGCAGGCTTGTGTTTTGTATCCAGATTTAAACCCGCCAACGCTAGCATCGCAAAATCGTCGTTCTATCCTCTGTAGACTTCTGCGTACCGATAAGTGTGGAAATCACAAGTCTAGAAAACAAAACCAAAGTGCCGCACAGTTAGAAACTGCGCGTGGGCTAAAATATTGTCAGTTTGCCAGGGTTGACAGTAAAAGTATACGAAAGGTTCAGTGTACGCAGCCAGTCCTGATTCTTGAAAATGCAGAAACGTTTCATAGGTTGATGCGTCCGATCTACATAGTGAATGCTGTTTGGTCTTGTTAATAATGACATTTGGATTGTGTACGATCAATCCATCTACTGTTTCAACGTTCTTCAAATAGCGCGATGGGTCAAGGAGTATGAGCATTGAAGTGACAAATATCCCGCCATCGATAGACGCTGCCAAATCATTGATGCTTATTTAATATTCGTCCGAATTTCTGGCGATTGTTTCAGTAATCGATAAAAATTGTCACGTGATCTCTATAAAATTACTTTAATAGATATTATCCAAGTCTGGACTGGCCCGAGTCCCTTTGAACCGGACACATTCCGTTACAGAACAAATGTCTATCATCGCAGATTCCTACGCATCCGAGGCCGATGTTCCAGCGACGGATACGTCGGACGACGTGGAAATAATCGAGGACAGTTTGATCGATCCGTCCACTACAGATTAACCGTTTTTCTTGATTCACTGTGCATTTCTCCATTGTTTTCTTTCTGTTGGGGGAAACAGATTATTTTTCTACTCTGTTTTGAATCACTGTTTATTTTTATCCTATGGATTATAGTCGCATTTGGGTCACTTTACTGTTGTACAAATGGCTCAAACGGGATGTGGGGTTGTTAAATAGGGTACTTACATCAAAACAACAGTATTCTTTGATCGTGTAAAAAGAAAGTTTGTAATAAATCGGTGAGTAGCCT